>QOCX01000514.1:85308-105791 GCA_005959815.1 Sarcophaga bullata
ACATATTTTGTCAATGGGGTGCGTGTGCTTAAAAATTTTTGTTTTTGTTCGTTCTATTATTTCTAATTTTTTTTTTTTTTTTTTTTTTTTTTTTTTTTTTTTTTTTTTTTTTTATTGCTCTGAAAGATACTGACCAGGTCTACAAAAATTTTTCATTATTTTTTTTGTTTTTTTTTTTTTGTTTGTTTATAATTGAGTGAATCGAAGAAAATTAAAGAAAAACATATACAATGGAAAAACAAGAACAAAAACAATCCAAAAAAGAAAAAAAAATCGACAAACTGACTAAAGGTGTTCAGTTAATAAAATTCACATTTTCTATACAATTTTTCACGATAAACATATGATGACTGGACTGCTGCAGATCGAATGGATCGAACAGTCGTCATACGAACAGTCGAACACACAGTCGCATTTATATTGATATTTTTGGATATTATTTTTCCTTTTAATTTTAAATTTTCCATTAAATTTTGAAATAGTTTTTGTATTTTCGATTTCAGTTTATAATTAAATTGCAATTAAAATATTTCGCTTTTGATTTTTCGATTTTCCAAAATCTGTTAAATATTTTGTAATTACTTTTCCATTTTGTCTGCGGATTTTTATTTTAATTTTTATATTTATTATCATTTTCTCTTGTTAAACAATGAAATGAATTAATGAACAGTTTTGCTAAGTAAATAATTCCATTAAAATTCAATACGCAATATTCGAAAAGTCTTTAGTTAAACGTTAGTATTTTCAACGTCTACATTGCACAAAACAAATTAGAGAGGAGAAACACTCAATCCTCAAAACTATAAGGGAGATACATTCATCGAAATGTGGTCTCTCCAGTTCTCTAGTCACTTTAACCATTTCCCCTTTCAAACAAGCCAACCTGAACTCCTTACTACTGGACAACTGCAACTATAGACGTTAACATAGACGGTCTATGCACCGTAAAAATCTTTTAGGTTGCACCTTCATGCAACCGCAGGTAATGGCTGTCACCATCGGAATCCTAGGACCTACTATTCCAAGCTTCCGTATTCCATTAACTTCTATCTTTAACCTAAATTCATACAGACAAGAAATGCTGAGTTCTGCTTTAGTTTAGGTTAGGTTGAAGTGCTAGGTTTGATTACCAAAGGTCACTTGAGCACACATAACGGCCCGTTGTAAAGCCACAGAAGTGAGTTCTGTTAAAAAATATTTAATTTTCTGGTAGAATTTCATCCATTTTACCAGAGAAAATTCTGTTGTTAAATTTAAAATCCAGCGCACATTGTCTCAGTGTGCTTATGAAAAATTGGTTGGTTCAGTGCTTATCTTATGGATCCAGAACATCCTAGAGCTTTTAATTTGTCAACTTTTATACGAACTAAAATGTGTTAAATGTGCAATAGAGTCAATATGATGGGACGATAAAACTGGGGACTATTATCCCCCCCCCCCCCTCTTAGCAGTTTTCTGGAAAAAATTTGCCGTGAAAAGTTTTCTCAAACAAATCTGTTGTTCGGAGTCGACTTTAAACTGTAGGTCCAGCCACTCATATTAAATTAACACATACAATATAAGTTGTGTGAGAAGCTAGGTCGTAATCCTGAATTAAGGCTTGTATGTATGTATGTATGTATGTATGATAATCTTAGGGCCATTACTACAACTTGCCTTTAAAGTTGGTTTTAGTTACAGGTAAAGTTAACTTTAACTTATTCTCGTTATTATAACTTACAGATAAATAAAGTTAGTTTTTTCAAAAATATGGCAATGCCGCTATAATATCGATAACTTTGGTCACTTTAAAAAAGTTCTTTAAAATCGCAGTGGCAACGACGTGCTTTCTTATTTGTTATGTTTATTTTATTATTGCTATATCGAAAATAATATACATAGTATGGCCAGATCAAAGATAAAGTCAACTTTAAATGTTAAAGGTAGGATGCTCTTCCCTTGAGCTTAATACTCAATTCTATATTATTGGATACTCATAATAATGAAAGACAATTTATCTGCCCGATAAAATCCTTCCTTTAGTTAACGTCAAGTTGTAATAATTGGCCCTTAGAATTGCAAGAAAATAAGGTTATGTTTAAAGGCTAATATTATTCTAATATTATGCAATAGTAAGAGTAGGTACAAGAAAAACGACTATTGTTTCATAATTTTTCAATCGCCATTGTTATGCTTAAGTATCTCTTATGAATGCTTTATATAAGCTGAGATTTAATGGGTTCCAGCTACTTATGGCGGAAGCCTAAGAGCTAAAAACAGGAATACGATTTGGTTTGTTACATTTGGAATTGAAATTGTTTCAATGAAACTAACAAAACTTTAAATTTAATAGGTCGATAGTAACCAAAAAAATATCTTCATTTAAACACAAATTATTTGAAGCATCCATATGTCTACAGAATCAATGAATAACGTCTGCATACACCACTGTATGTATGTATGTATGTATGTATACTTGATTATTTAAAGTTTAAACATAAAATTCTATTATAATCTCTCTCTGTCAATATTATTCTTTATCTATTTACGGTATTTATGTGTTTATTATTTTTTGTTTTTTTGCTGTTGTTGTTGCTTTCCTATAAAATTCATTTATCGAGTGCGTGCTAAAGCAGTGCATAAATCGATAACGTGCCACTGGATTATTTTCAAGGTAAACAAAAAAAAAAAAAAAAAGAGGCGAAAGTTTATTTTGATTTGAAATTCCATATGAAATTCTGTACAATTTGTGGTTTTTCTTTTCGTTCATTGAAATTTTTTCAAAATTTATTTATTTTTTCTTTAAGAAATTTGAAAAACTTGTTGATTTTTATATTGACTGTAAAATAATTACTTAAGTTTTCATGTTTGAGTTCTCTGTGCACTCTCCAAGTAACCCAGCTGTAGTTCAATGCAAAAGTTCAAAGTTTATTGCCGACATGCGTGGGCCATGCAATATATGTGTTGGAAAAGCACACCAAACATAGAACAACTTTAGCATTTCAATTCAAATGAAATTTATTGTTTAAGTTTTCTTGAAAAAAATGAAAAAAAATGAAACAAAAAAAGAAAAATCTTTAAAATTATTTTGTAAAACTTAATCCGTTTCAATTCGAAGTGATTTTTTGCTTTTCTTTTTAAAAATTTTTGTATTTTTTTTATAAAATCTTATAAATTTTTAATTTTCAACTTTTACTTTTGAAGTCCCAAAAAAAAGACTTTAATTTTCCATTAAAGCCAAGAGTGAAAACAACAAAATGGATAACAAATCTGTAGTAGAATACTAGAATAGCAACAGCTATGTGTGTATAGTTGCATAGAAGTATTATAGAATCTGAGTAAAAGACATCACCATCAGCATCATCATCATCATCATCATCATCATCATTATCATCGTAGTTGTTGTCTTCGTATGTGGTGGCAACAAGTTAAATAAAATTCACCACAATGCGCTCATTTCATTGAGGATAGAAGCAGTCAGCCAATGAAAGAAATTCGCAAGGAGAAAAACTAAAATGGCTAAGATGCCCGGAACAAACGTGCATTTCTTTGAGGGAGAAAGAAACTAAGGAAGTGCTACTGGTGGCGTTGCTGCAACGTCACAACATCCAAATGCATTAAGAAACAACACACAGGAAAAACAACATGAAAACCATACAAAAATAAACTCAATGCCAAGAACAAAACTAAAAATAAAAAAAAAATTTGAAAACGTATCTAAAACACACGTACTCTTGAAATTGTAGACTGTAATGCAAGTAAACCTCAAACTATGTTCATACAAAGCATTCATGCTACACTTGAGGAATAAAAATAAAAAAAAAAAATAAAAAAAATACGCAAACAAAAGTTTATTAAATACCCTACAGATGGTAACTGATTCAAATTAAAAATTCCCTTGATAAACAAGTGGAATGGTCACCTTCAAGTGATATTTCGTATGTAAAATTTAATATCGATCCCTACTTAAACGGATGACAATAAGATTTGTTTTTCTAACGAATTAAAACGAACAGAATTGTTACTGGTTGCCAGCTTGAATATCCGATGTACCGGTATGAAGTGAGCGTCAATACATACAAATGTTTCCATAGAGAACACTTAATGTGAACAAGCCTTAATTGATTTTTATTTCTGTTGACGATGACATCTGTAAATCAGTTCAGTTCAAATCAGTTCATTGTGTTAAAAATGGTGATTTTTGTGTCAGACAATGATGATTTCCGAAAAGCATAAAAATTTTTTGTTTTCATTTGAAGAAAATGGTACTGGCGAGTCGAGTCAAATAGTTGTTGAGACATATGGAGACCATGTTTTATCAGAAGCAACATGCTGCCGATGGTTTCGATGGTTTAGGGATAACGATTTTGATGTGAGAAATAATGAGCGTGCGGAAATCATTGGCAATTCGTACTGGACAAAAGACCACTCGCAGAATTTTGCACAAGGCTGCTGCATCAGTGCTTAATAGTGTCCATGCATCTGCGCCAAAAAGAAACACGGATAAGCTGAGCATCTTGTACGGTATGAGTTTAGCTTCTGCTGCTCAACTGCCTATTAAGACCATAATAGCACATGTTGGCAAGAGTGATCCTGCGTGAGTGAGACTGGAGACTGACCTCATTTATAGTGGTAACGGCGGAGCCAAGATAAATAAATTCCTTGACTATATCGAAAGTATAGTTATCGGCTCTAATCTGAAATCCAATACGTCACATGTCTCTACTTGTCGATAACATTTCCTTAGGCGACTGCGCTGGCTCGGCCACGTCGTTCGAATGTAGGAGGATGCTCCAACTAGACGGGTATTTGATGCGAGGACCAGCGGAAGTCGGCAAAGAAGACGACCAAATCGAGGTAGTTCTGTCATCCATTGGTGTGACTAACTGGCGTAGGTACGCAAAAGCCCAGATACCTTTGGTGGATGTGTTTAGGCAGGCTGAAATCAGTTGTTAATGGCCAATTAAGTAAGTAAGTAATAATGAGCGTAGGAGACCACCAAAAAAGTTTGAAGACCCAAACAGCAAACTGCAAACAATTTTGGAAGATGAAGACACTTTGAGTCAGAAACACACGAAACAATTTCTGACCCTTTAAAGTTATGGGAAAGATCCGAAAGCCTAGAAAATATCACATGAATTGAATGATAGATAGAAGAGAAACCGATAATTCACTTGCGAAATATTGCTTCAAAAACACTATAGAATATTAGTGTTGCATCAAATTGTTACTGACTATGAAAAACGAATTTATTTTCAGTTTCCTAAACGGAAAAAATCATGGGTTAATCGGAAACAATCATCAACCTTTCATTGCAAAACCAGTAAGATTCGTCAAGAAGACAACGCAATACATCTGGTGAGACTAGAAATCTGGTGCAGCGATTAATATAGATCGCTACCAACAAGAAAAGATCAATTTGAACTGCGTGTTGTTCACAAACTGATAAGAATGGGCCAGAAGATCATTTTGGAATATGACAGGATGCAATCAAAGTATTAAGTTCGGAACTGCTGCCCTATTCTCCGTAGTCACTAGACTTGACTACTTCCATGCATTGATTAAAATATGTTCAGAATTTGCTACAAGACATGACAAGGCAAAAAAAGGCAAAGCAAAACCGGTTCAAGATACAATCAAAATATTCAGTTGGGAGCTGCTTGCTACCTCACTCGCCGAATTCAGCAGGCTTGTCTTCGTCCGACTACTATTTGTTTTTATCGATGGGATATAAATTGATTGAAGAACATTTCGATTCCTACGAGGAAGTTCAGAAGTCAAAGCATTGCAATTTTTATTTAAAATAGACCCCGACTTATCATTTTTAAATCGCAACAGATTTCTGGCAAAAACTCTGAGGGTAAATAAAGTTGCCATGAAAAGTTTCTCAAAAATCTATCGTTCGGATCCGACTTAAAACTGTAGGCGACGCCACTCATGTATAAAATTAAACCACACAACATAGGTTGTGTGAGACCTAGGCTGTAATCCTGACTGAAGGTTTATATCACCAATTAATGTATGTATGTATGTATGTATGTATGTATGTATGTATGTATGTATGTATGTATGTATGGATGTATGTATATGGTATGTATGTATGTATGTATGTATGTATGTATGTATGTATGTATGTATGTATGTATGTGTGTATATATGCTTCAATGAAATTGTTGTGGAAAAAACAACCTTGAAATTTTCCTAATTTTAAGGTTATGTTGCTGAATTTTGAAAAAGCTTGGACAAAATTTGCCTAAAAGCAGACGTAAATTATTATGGATCCTGTACGATATCAAACAGGGTTTTTTACTATTTCTGTATCATGCAATAGAAATTATTAAAAAATACTCTTTTAAAATCCTTGTACGTGCTTTAGTTTAAAATCGGTAACACAGACGTCACAATAGATAAATAACAAACGGCCTATTTCCTATTGTCCTGTGCTTTAGTTTAACTTTCTGTTTTATTTTAATACGGCAACTGCAAGCAATGCCCTCGATTGTAACATCAAAAGATATCAACAATGAACCGACATTATAGACCATGAATCGAGATAAAAATTTTAAAATAAAACTTTACAACACCTACAACAACACAAAAGATGAAGAAGAGCAACAATTACTAACACACTCAACCTCCCACATGCATACATATATGTGTGTGTGTGGATGAATGGATGTACATGGTGTACTTATGAATGCCAGTAAAGATATAAATCTCAACATTTTCTTTTTTTTTACCCGAAACGTTGTGAGAATAAGAATTACAACCAACAAACAGACAATAAAAAGAAATAAAACGACTACAACAATACAACAGAATAGTTTTTACTACCGACCGACCGACACAACCAGCAGACACAATCGCAGCAACATTTTCAAGAGAAGCAGCTTTGGATGGTATGGATGGTATGGCATCTCTATTACAGATACACAGTAAATTTAAACTAAATTTTTTACCCTCATCTTCTCGTACGAAATGTATGTTGAAAAAAGGGGGAAAAAACAGAAAAGGAATACGAAATAGATTTTTTTTTTGGGTAAATGTTGTGATTTTTTTCCATATTTTTTTTTTGTTTTTTTGTTGAAGGATTTTTTAAGGTTGTTTTTGTGTTACGTTATGCCTCTTCTGAATGAGATGTCGAAATGCTTAAGGAGAAACAGCAGAGAACAGAAATGAGAATAGAATAGATGAGATACAATTTCATTTCGTTTGTAAAATTGAGATGTTTTTGTCCTTTCTACCTTACACTCATACATACTTATGCACATATAGGCACATTCATTGTTTTTTGTTTCTTGTAAGTTTTCAAAATATCTTAGGAATTGTAATTTTGATTTGTACGTTCTTCTTACAGAGTGAAGGCAGTATAATAAACTTTTTTGTTTCTTATTTTTTGTTTTGTTCTTTCCTAGCACAAGTAGGCAAAAGTCTCTCTTCACATTAAAAGGTAGAAAGAAAAGAAAAGAAAAGAAAAGAAACGATTGTGGTTTCATTTTTTATCTGTGGTTTGTAGCCTCATTATGAAATGTGTCACATGAAATGTCACAAATATCTTGTCAGTTTCCGTTTTTGTTTTTCCATTTTTTCTCTTTTAATGTTTTTGTTTTGTTTCCTTCTCTGTTTTTTTCTTCTTCTTCTTACTTTCCATTGTAATTGTATGAGAAAGTAATCACTCTCACTTGCTCACTTGCTCACTTGCTTACTTTTCACATAAACACACCCGCACACCCGCACACTTACACACACTCACAATGGTAAGGTCAAAGGCGACTATTAACACACTCTATTTACAAATGGATTTATCATATACATACATACATACATACATACATACATATATAAATATGCACATATGTGTGTCAAGATCGTATTATTTTCTTGGCAATGAGTTTATCTCGGTGATGCATTTTGTTTGCAACAGACATTTCAGGCAATTAAAATAAAAAATATTTTTTAAAAATTAAAAATAAAAACATGAAAATAATTAAAAAAAGAATGCCAAATAATTTAAAATAAAAATATTTTAAAAGAAATTATGAAAGAAAAATTTACTTTTTATCCACAATGTTGGCATGTGTGTATGAAAGGTATTCAAACAGGGATTTCTGTACTTTAACCGTTGATAACGGTCAACTTGTTGAAGCAACATCTGTCAAGGTAGTTGTCATTTATTCACTCCATTTTGTGAAATCACAATGGAGGACCCCCTAAGCTACTGCGAGTGTACGCTGAATGAGCTCTGAATCAATTGGCAAATGATCCAAACTTACATTGAAAAACCATATTCAGCAATGAGGCATATTTCTGGATGAATGGGTACGTGAACAAATAAAATTGTCTAATCCACATGATAGCCAAGAGTGCTCTATACATTTAGAAAAAGACACATTTGTGTGGATTCATGGCTGGCGGCATCATCGGCCAATATTTTAATGAGAATGTCAACAGTGTCCGCTATGGATTGTCTTGTGGATATGAATATGGACGCCAGTGTCATGTGGTTTCAAACGAACGGCGCTACGTAATTACATACACAATTGGTCATTACAACCCTTCAGTTAGGATTAACACCTAGCTTCTCGCAACACTTATGTTATGTGTTTTAATTTTACACATAAGTGGCGAGACCAACAGTTTAAAGTAGTTTCCGAACTACAAATTCTTGAGAAATCTTTTGATTTTATTTACTCTGAGAGTTTTTGCCAGAAATATTTGTTCATGTTTCGTTTTGTTGGAGATGCATGATCTGAGATTTGAACCGTGATCTCAAGTCTAATAAGCCAACATATAATCCACTAAACTATTGCGGCTTTAGCTCATGACAATGTAAATATTCTGCAAGAGTGATTTGCGGGCATGATAATCTCGTATGGTAGTGATGTAAACTGGTCACCGAAATCGTTCGATTTAAAGCCGTTTGAATTTTTCTTGTGCGACTATCTAAAGCCGCAAGTGTATGCGAATAAGCTACAAATCATAGTGATCTTCAAAGCTAATATAACCCATGGCATGGCTCAAATGGATTCTGATAAATTGGACATATTAGATGCATTCAGTAGGTCTTTTAAATTTTAAATTTCGATGATATCTCACACACACTTAGTTTTATTCAAATTTAAAACAAGACCTGTTACTTATATGGAATGTTACAATTAGCTCCGGAGAAGGCCAATTATGAAACCACTATGGTTAGGAAACATTTGAAAAGATGACGAGACTGCCTATAATAACCATTGCCTGGGTCATTGCACAGATTTTAAAATACCAGGTACAAGATTGAATATTAACGGATATCTATCATGCAAGAAGTATCGTACTGACCTCGTGCAGTAAGGTTTGTGTTGCAGAATTTGTAAAGTACGCCCATCCCAGTAGATTGTGGATGAAATTATAATGAAGTAAGAAAGTATGAAACCATAACTCTGTGTTGTTAAGCAATTCCCAAAGGTTTCCGTGTTAAAAACCTTCGCCATTAAAGGGCCGATTCGTGGACAATATCCGCACATGACTCCATCAAAATTTCGAAATGTCTGAACGTGAACAATTAAACTTGTGAAGGGCACTGGCTTATTAATAAAGGAAATTTTCTAAGAAGTTTTCAATCTGTGTGTGAATTATATCATCTAACATTGGCAATGTAAGAACATACAATACATTTCTGGATTACCTGTCTTACTTGTAAACAGGTTTCAGGAACCCCTCCTCCTACAGAATAGCACTCGGTTATTAAAAGATCCAATTGGGGAAAAATTATAACATAGACTAGAAGAATTGATGATATGAATGGGCTGCAAGAATAAGATCCTTTCGATCATGCCTCTGGATCATTAGGTAAGTATCTATTACTGTGTCGCCAATTCTTGTCGTTCGGAGTCGACTTTAAACCTAGAGGTCTCGTCACAACATAAGTGATAGGAGAAAGCTAGGTTTCAACTCTGACTGAAGGATTGTAATAACAAATTATGTGTGATGTCACCGTAGTGTAGTAGGTAGTGTGTTGGCTTATTAGACGAAAGACCAGCGTTCGAATCCCCGGTCAGACATCAAAAATGAAATATAAAAAAAAATATTTCTTCGGCGACTTCCTCTCAGCAGATTTCTGGCAAAAACACTGAGAGTAAATAAAATTGCCATGAAAAGTTTCTCAAACAATCTGTCGTTCGGAGTCGACTTTAAACTGTAGGTCCCGCCACTCATGTATAAAAATTAACACACACAACATAAGTGATAAGAGAAGCTAGGCCGAAACCCTGACTGAAGAGTTGTAATGTTATGTATGTATGTATGTATGTATGTATGTATGTATGTATGTAAGTTGTAAACAAGGTAATCGCAGGCCGAAATTGAAAAATTTCTTTCCTTGTTGCAACTTCTTCTGGCATTAAATAGTGAATAATCGGAACATACGGAAAAATAAGGCAATTATATTACTAGTGTACACCAAAAGGATGCGCCAATATTAAATTTAGTTCACTAGTTCCGTATTTCTATGACTGATTTTAATCGTATTAAATTTGAAATCTTCTTATAGTTCTGTTCCAACTCAAACTTGTTGGCAAGTGCATGAAGTATCATAAATTCCATTCCGATATTCGTTTCATATTAAATTCAAGCATGGCATTCACCATAGACAACTAATGAAGAAAAAAAGTGTGTGTTTGTAATTAACACGGATAGACATGTTGTTCGCGTACCAGAGTTGATTTAAAAAAAAAAAAATTTTTCAATAAAAAATTCTTTCTTTTGATATCGTACTTCTTCTACCATAATTATTATTGCCTACAAAGCAATTTGTGTACGTGCGTACTACTACTATTCACTTTATAAGAGAAATTATTTCAAATAAATTGAAAATCTTCTCAATTTTCTATTCCAATGTGCAAATAATGTTTAATTTTATGTTTGAAAATTCCCAAAACACAAATGGTTGTGGTTTTCAATGCTCTGCAATGCTTAGGAATAAAATTAAAATCCTTAAATTTTGTTTCTTTCGTGTAACTATTCCCCCCCAAAAATCTCTTCTTAACTTCTTTCTGCACATTCAAAAATGGGGTATTAAAATTTAAGTATCGATTTGGCTATCAAACCCATGCCCCCATCATGTTCGTAACCCATACTCCCTGCAGCATTAAACATTTTCGAAAAATTGGTCTTTTAACACACATTTACGCACATTAAGAAAGAATTGAAATATTAAAACATAACAGGCAAGGAAGGAGGAAACTATATATCTGTGTATGTGTATATGTATGCATGTATATGTGTGAGTGTGTGAGTTCATAACAAATCGTATTGATGTCCTTCACAATCAAATGACATTAAAAATCAAATCCCTTTAAAAGGTCATTTGATGTGTGTGTGTGTTCAGATTTTGTTTTTTTTTTTTTTTTGTTTTTGTTTTTCAATCAGCAAAAATATGATTCTTTGCCTTTGCAATGCATCAGGATCAAATTGTACGTTACTGCGTTTCAGATTCAGCATTCAGTAACAGTTGCAGCAGCAACTGCTTAAGCTCTAGTATATGTGGGTTTGTGTGTGCAAATTGATTGTTCATGGGTGTGAGTGGGTGGGTGGGTATTAAATGCAATTTAAGGACACATTTCAAGATATTTATTGATTGTATTACCGCAAGTAATTTAACAACTTGAGATGAACTACATACATACATACATACATATGTATGTACATACATATAAATTGTGACATTGAGAGAGAGAGAGAGAAAGAGAGAGAGGACTTTTCATTTGATATTGTATGCAGCGGTAAATTGTAGAGGATATTGAATGAATACTGGCAGTGGATTTTTCTAAGATTTTAAATCGAAGATGGAAAACAGTTTTAAAAAATTTCAAAGTCTTAATGGAAACGATTAATGCAGCATCATTTTCGTTTGACAGCTATCGGGTGGTCCATCTATCGGGTGGTCCATCTATCGGTTTAAATTCGAACCAATGGTTATTTTTAATCTGGCAATACTTAAGTCATTCTATTCTTGTCACAAAATTCATTATATTATCTCCATTGAACGTAATGAATCGATTTACTCTTGAGCAACGTTGAGATTTGAGAAGAATTCAACATTTCACGCACCAGTTTAAGTCGAATTTTGCGAAAAGATCCCGGTATTAGGCCTCGTATTTGGATCTCAGAAAACCCACACGTGGTCTTACAGAAACCAACGCACCCATTACGAGTGACTGTTTGGTGCGTCTTGTGGAGCGGAGGCATCATTGGCCCCTATTTCATTGAAAATGCGGACGGCGCAACCATTATTACGTTCCATTACGTTCAATGGAGATATCTATCACATCATGATAACCGCTTGTAGCCGTTCTTCATGGTCTTCATGTGAACGATGTTTTGTTTCAACAGGATAGTGCAACTTGCAGTGCATCTCATGCGACAATCGATTAATTGCGTCAAATATTTGATGGCCGTTTAATTAACCGAAATGCTAATGTCAATTGGCTGCCAAGCAGCTGCGATTTGACACTGTTGGGATAGTTCCTGTGGGACGCCGTTAAAGAAATGTATTGTACCGACAAGCCAGAGACAATTGAGCATTTGAAGGCCAACATTCGTGATGCCATTGCCGACATACGACATCATACACTCGAAAAAGTGCATGAAAATTGGTTCGATCGAATGAGGTACTGTGAGGCCAACCGTGGCAACGAAGCGGAAATATCAAACCGTTTTTGTTTTATTGCATTTTGCAATTTAAACTTTTAAATGGCCTACCCTTTATTTTTCAGAATAAATTTGAACTCTTTCGATGGAGCAGTTTTTATTTCCAGCATCTTCTGAAATTTTTTTCTATTCGTGAATATTGTCGGCTTATAAATTGGAAATTTCAGAATTTCTCAAAATTTTATTCATGCCCAGAAAATATTTTAAAAAGTATTCTAGTGACATAAAGTTATGCAGGATTAATGAAAATCGTTTTACCAGCACGAAGAGGAAGAGATGTCTGCTTAATTTATTTACAAACTTTATAGCCGGTCAAACAGTATTACAAAAATCGAGTCTCCATCAAATGGTCTACAAATCTATACACAGAAGGGATCTGGTCGCCTCAGTAGTACAGCCGTTGCACTGAGTAACTTTTTCGATTAGTTTGGTAGAATTCGGTCAGTCATAGGGACTGTGCTTACTTGTGTGTGTGCTTTGATAATCGAAGCTACCACTTCGATGTAACTTATCCTAACTCCTCAGCTTAGTGATAGCTCCCTTTCTAATCTGCTTTCTTCGATTCAAGACATCACCAGAGCCGAGTGCTTGAGTGGCAGCCTGTCTTTTAAATAGAATTGCTATGTCCTGTCTTTCGTGCATTCTATAGAAGTTGCATTAATCATTTCTTTCAATGGCAAAGACATCCACTTGGAAGATACTCGTGATTTTTCTTATGGCCTCAGAATATAACACTTGAACCATAAACTCCTGCACTTGTTCCAATATTCGTTCTTAACCCACCAGTTATCCACAAAATAATCGCTCTTTTAAGCGAGTACCTAATTTCCAGATTCGCTGTTCTTATTAAGTCTTATAGCGAAGCATTTACCATAATCATGGACTCAACTGCTTCTGTCCAGGGAGCAATTATCTTGAAATTCTCCAGTTACGAGTTTCTTTTCAAAATTTCGTTACGTTTGTTTAATTATTTTTGTTTGTATTTACCCCAAAGACATCCCTGAGACTATTCAACCATTAATGATGATTCTTCAGAAACCAAAAAAAAAAATCATATTGAATCCATCGTCAATGGCATGACAATATTGTAATTTAAAGAAAATAGAAGAAGAAGAAGAAGAAAATAAAAAAGAAGAAGAACAAATTTACCACACAAATCAAAAGACACAGAAATTATATTTGAAATCGAAATTGAAATAAAAAAGTGATTCAAACAGATTGATTGACTTCATGGTATACAAATAAATAAAAAACGAAAAGTAATGGAAAATAAAAAAAAAAAAAACAAAAAATAAATGAAGAAAAAGAGAATAAAAAAAAAATGAAATAAAATCACATTAAATCACCTCGATTTGCGTTCATTTTCTTATGTTTGCCAAATTGTCAAGAATAAATACCTGACAGCAAATAGCAACACGAACGACAACAGCAATAGCAACAGCAGCAACAATAACAACAACAACAACAACAACAACAACAGCAACAACGATATTAATAGTCAAGGCAGTATAAAGATATTGGCACAACAAGTGGTATCCTTGATTTAAACGGATTTTAAGAGAACGAAAAAAACAAATAAACTCACACAGACACACACATACACACACAGACGTGAATACATTCATTTGAAATACATTTAAATCGATAACAACTCAATGGTATTAAAAGAAAAAGAAAAACGAATTCGAAATAAATGCAAGATTCTTAAACACATACACACAAACATATGTTATATACGAGTATACACACACACACACAATCACACCATAAAGCAGTAACAAGGATAAAAAGAATGATGAGGCAAACGAAACGAATCGAAAGAAGAAATAAAAAAAAATCAAAACAAAACAGAACACTTAGAAAAACAGTTACATTTAGAGACAGCCAGACTGTCGCATGTCGTGTGAATGAAGTGCTTTAATTAGAGTTTAACTGAATTTCGTTTTAATTTTTTTATTTTTTTTTTATTTCTATTTTTTTTATTTATTTTTATTGAAAGGAATATAATTCATGAACCATAAATTTGTTATCTTCTTCTTGTTTTCTTTTATAACGTATAGCGTTTACTGTGAAACTCAAATTATGATTTTAATTTTATGGCAACACAATCATAAACACATAATGTGTTCAACTTATGCCATTCAGATTAAAAATAATACACCCCCACACCGTCCCTATGTCACATATATTTATTTAGAAAATACTGGAGTGAGGTACTATCCGCTATTCATCGGAAATATTACAACTTAAATCGTCAAAAGTTTCACTTCAATTTTTTAACACGCGCTCCCATGACGAGCATAAATTTTTATCATTGGGTTTCCTTCTACCATAATGGTTTGATTTCGTCCTAGTTTATCCTGATCACTTTATTCTAGACGCAATTGTTGGTTCCATAACAAGACTTGAAGCCCTATTCTATATCTTCGTTCCATTCTATTGATTGTTTTACTACGTCATCAATTCTGACAGCTGCTTTCCAATATGGTATTATGATGACCAAACACTTGCCTTGCTGATTTGATTATGTGTACAGATTCTCTTTGTTTTGCTAAAACACTTTCCTAGTAATCATCAAGAATCAAGACCTTCGATAAAACTGTCCGAAATTCTGAAATTTATACGCGATTTATGTACACTTTTGCCACACGTTCAGCATGATACCTCGCATTACTGACCTTAGCTAACTTTAGCTGACATTAGTCTCCATGCATTCTGTTAATAACATGTTTATATAGCGAGTCGGTTATTCCAATACACACAGAAACACCGGCCACGTGTAGCTTGACGAACAGATGCCTAGCCAATGGTTTTCTGAGAGTTACTGCACATACTGAGTGTTCTCACATTGACAAGGTGACAAAGGAATCTTCCATTTTTTTATAGAAGAGGTGTGGTACATACATACATACATAATTGGCCATTACAACCCTTCAGTCAGAATTACGGCGTAGCTTCTCACACCACTTATGTTGTGGTGTGTGTTAATTTTATACATGAGTGGCGGGACCTACAGTTTAAAGTCGACTTCGAACGACAGATTTTTTAAGAAACTTTTCATGGCAATTTTATTTACTCTCAGAGTTTTTGCCAGAAATCTGCTGAGAGAAAGTCGCCGAAGAAATATTTTTTTCATATTCGTTTTGATGTCTGGGATTCGAACACTGGCCTTTCGTCTAATAAGCCAACACACTACCTACTAGACTACGGCGACTACAAACTCCCGGCTTAAACATAGAAACTTATGTTACAATACATGTCTGAATGGGAGAAGAAGGAATTTTCAAATTTCCATTTTTAAGGTTGATTAGGTTAGATAAGGTAAGGTGAAGGAAGAAGTCTCGCTTAGGCTGGCAATTTTAGGTCCATTGCGATAGAACAAGTAATACTGCCTGGGGGCAGTCATTATGTTTTCAAAATAAATCTTGCTATTACAGCAGAGAGCTTGGCTTAAAATGTCAGAAAATGTATCAGAAAATGATTACGACAAAAGCATGAGCTGAGTCTTCTCCTCCTCCACCACAGACCCACAGATACTACAGACATTTGTTATTTTGACATGCATGCCTGCCCAAAGAATAGTTACCAGTTAAGTATCGCTATTTTGCGATGTATGGTTATGTGATTTAAGGCCAGAAGTGAGTCAAACCTCTTCTTGTCTATACGTTAACAGCAGTGTATGGCAATATTGCATGTATTCTCCTGCTGACAACGAGATTGAATTTCCCTGTAATAAGTCCAAATAATATTCAAATTAGCTGAGCCAATTGGAATACATATACCCTGTAACATGTCGGGCGTCCACCTCATCAGCAATGACTATCCAACGATATACCTAAGTCCCGGAAACTATATAAGAGTTACCTTTGGATGATCCGAAATTTCTTTAAGAAATCCTTGGCATTCAAGAAAAAGAAAGTAGGTTAAAATTACGTTCATTAGGTACTTAATTGCAGTCTAGCTGTCTGAGTAAATCAAGAGATTTTCAGATAAAATTTATTTTTTTTTTATTATTTTATAGTGTATCATATAACGTCCTTATGCTAGTTTCACTTAACATATCCTATTTGTTTGCTTTTAACTCTAACACATACATCAACAATTTCTTTTTTTTACAGGTACTTTATTTCTTATGCTATATTGGTACGCTACAGTGTAAGTATTGAATTAAACAATGCCTAGAATTAAGTCAATTTTAAGTCACAAACGACATAAAAAAACATCACAGTTCCAATCACTGTCACTGGAATCGGTTTAGAAACGGATGGAAATACCATCTGCTTGTTGCATCACATACAGTAAAAAGATACCGTTAAACATGAATTGATTTGTGTTAAAAAAATTCATTTTTATAGTTTCTCTGTCCAAAATTCCGGAGAAACGGCTCACATAAATGTTCATTGTATGGGAAGAATTAATTACGTGTGCACTCTCTACTTTGGAGTACGTTCTCCAGTTCGTATTCCAAGTGGTCGTTTAAAGGAAATAAAATAACATCCAAATATCTACGGTGACAAGGCTCATCTACGCTTCACATCATTCTTGATTTACTGAACTGTTGATTAATTTGATGGACAAAGTTTCTGAATTAATTATTACCACGTTTTGACTAAAGACGTTGCCGTTACTGCAAATATTTGATTTTTCTGAATTTGAAATATAAATGTTGGTGATGAGTTGAAGGACAAGGTCCAGTCACTTCTTGTTTAGCAGAGAAAACGTCTGTCTTCTGTAGCATATGTAGTAAGGCTGAGATCTATTTTTCTTTTTAATTTTTGCTCACAGTCGATCACAGCTGATTGAGTTCGAATGTTGCAGAAAGGAATAAAAAACCAGCTAGACTCAATCAAACATTACGTTTCTATTTATTTGCTTCTGCAATTATGTATCCTAATGCATCAGGAGCTTGAGAATCAAGATAATGTGGTCCCTAAAGTTATAAAATGCACTCCCACAATTATTCAGAGATTTATCATCATGATAATGTGACTGCAAACCTAACAATGCATGTGATTAACTAATAGATCCTCTTTTTCTAAGAAGAAACAATGATGTGTACCGCTAAGATTCCATATTCATAGATGAACTTCGTTTATTTAGTATTTAAATTGAAAAGATTGTCTCTTATTACGTGCTTTATTCCTTCGCTATTTAATATGTCGTCTACGAGAATTTATTTAAAATTTATTAACAAAGTACATCTTGTAGTGAGGTTTCCATATAACCCACACTTTTGGTAGATTTCTTATTCTACAGCGTGCCCCGCGTGCTTTAAAAGACATAGCTTAGCGATATTAGTTTTGATCTTTCAAGCCTGGGAGTGTTAAGACCTCTATCACCTCTTTCCATCTTTTATCGATTCTATGATTCCTTACGAATTTCTCTAGATTCTAGAACTCTAAAGATTAATGGTGGGCTGTGATATTTTTATTAACTGTTCTGATATTGAACTTTCTTAATAGGCTGCCTGACCACTGCAGTGTTTTCTAAGTGAAGATCATGGTAATTTTTGAAAGTGAATGCTTGTTGAATGGTTGAATTTTTTTTTTTTGAAATTCTCTCGAGTTACTCGCACAGCCATGGTGCGGTTAAGTCCCTGACAAAATAGTTTTAGCGTTCGATCTAGTTCGTGACTATAAAGGAATGCCTAACGAACATAGTTTTGTCGTTCGATCTTGTTAATAACTATACATGAATGCTGGTACAATTAGAAATTGCGTTGCTGATGAGGTGACCAGTATCGGTACACAGCTCGCAATCGCCGATTTCTTCAGTTAACATGAGAGTGGAAGATACGTGCATAAATTCTTCTGGCCCCAGAAGACTGATTCCCTTTTATCCTTAACTCGCAAGGCCCTCGATAGCAAAATAGTGATTCTTACGCGTAACTGTACTCTCGTTAAGTATTCCTAAAGACACTGCATTCAGGCAAATCACTTTTGCTGGAGATGTGGGGCTGGGAGGAGAAAGATACTGTCTTTCACCTCATGTGTCAGTGCGCTGCTTTTTTCTCTCACTTTCTAACACCTTTAACCGATTTCTATACTATACTATGAAGATTGCTGCAATAGCAAGATTTATTTTATATTCGGGATGATTTTCTCTAGGGAATGCTTGACCTCTGGGTAAAATTGATTGTAATAACCCCTCAGTGGGATTTCTTTCTCTAAGGAACCTACCTCTTCATTCCAATATTTGACGCTGGTTTTAATAGCGTGTAACGCTTGTATGCTTGATGTAATGCTTGATGTATCTATTATAGTCTAGGGGTGTAAAAACCATTATTAATGCTCTTCAGCTTTTTTTTAATATTTTTATTATTTTATAAAATAAATCATAATATACAGTTATGATTGCTGGTCGCCATGATCTAGTAGATAGTGTGGCCATTTTGGACATGAGGCCGCAATTCAAACATCAGGTCAGACTTCTCGTATAAAACGAAAAATGAAAAACTATTTCTTCGACGACTTCATCTCAGGAGATAGCTGGCAAAAACTCTGACAGTAAATAAAAATGCTATCTGTTGTTCAGAGTTGATTTTAAACTGTAGGTCCCACAACATGAGTGGTCTGAGAAGCAAAACCGTAATCCTGACTGAAGGGTTGGTGATGATTACAATCAAGGGGTTTGAACCCTTGCCTTAAGTCTAATAAGCCAACACGCTATCGACTAGACTACGGTGGCTTCTAGATAGAGAATAAAATTCATATTTCAAATAAATAAACCCTCTTATGCTGTCCAAGTCATCAAAAGCCACTGTGAGAATTAAGTTTGTTAAATACTCTTCAATTTCTTTTTTTTTATTTTTTTCCTTTAAATATCTTTTCAACTTCAATTATTTTGTATTAAAATATTAACACTTCCTAAGCTAAACTAAACTAAAAAAAATTACAAATTTTTTCTGATCAAATCTGTGAAATTTTAATGGAGAGAGTTTTCTTCTTCTTCTTCCTCTCTTTTGTTTCATAATTTTGTTTAACACTGTAGTTGTAGACGAAAAAGAAAAATGCATTTTTAATGGTGTGTTGTTGTTGGTAAGTGAAGTTTGGGATTTTGAATAATTTACATGAAATTAATGGCTTTTGGAGAGGAAAAGCCAAAATTTGCCATGGCAAATAATAATTTAAAGAAAAAAAAAAAAAAAAAAAAAACGAGCCAATTTGTTCATTAACAATATTTATTATAATCATTTTCATTATAACAGTAATTTTTTCTCTTTCTTACTCTTTACGGTTTTTCATAATGATTTTGTGATTTTTCTTCAATTTTTTTTTTCATTTGACTTTGGCAAAAAACTAAATGGTTTGTTGGTGATGTAAAGTTGAACATTAAAACAAAAATAAAATAAAAAAAAAAATTTAAAAATAAAAGAATTAAAAAAAAGAAAGAAATATAAAATGAAAATATGTAAATGATTTGATACGTTTTTAACTTGTTTAAAACATATTTTGTAATTCTATTTTAGCTGTTGTTGTAGTTTTTGTTTTTGTTTCTGTTGATGTTGTCTAAAAGTTTTAAAAAAAAAAAAAAAAAAAAAAAAAATAAAAAAAACTTGCTCAAGATTTTAATTTTAATGTGTACACAGGAATATGATGTTTGTAAGTGCGTATGTGTGTATGTGTTTGTGTCTCTGCATTTGAGTATTCATTTCAGTCAACTGGAATAAAGTAAAAAGTTTTATAATTAAAAATTTATAATATCAAAAACACATACATACACACATACATAAATACATACATACAAACACAAACTCATATACAAATACATACAACACAAAGTGAAATGTTCAAAAAAAAAAAAAAAAAAAA
>QOCX01000514.1:105816-139130 GCA_005959815.1 Sarcophaga bullata
CCTATACCCAAATATAGTAAGCACCTACTGATACCATTAGCATAAAATTCTCTACACATGACCTAACTTCTCTACTACCAGTATACGATCATTTTTTTACTTTTACGCAACAATTCCGATAACTTTTGATTTTATGTTCTCTAATTTATCAATTGAATTTTCTTATGTTATCGACACTTTAAAAGAATATACGATTATTTTGTTTCTTTTACGCAACAATTCCGATAACTTTTGATTTTATGTTCTCTAATTTAACAATTGAATTTTCTTATGTTATCGACACTTTAAAAGAATATACGATCATTTTGTTTCTTTTACGCAACAATACCGATAACTTTTGATTTTATGTTCTCTAATTTATCAATTGAATTTTCTTATGTTATCGACACTTTAAAAGAATATACAATCATTTTGTTTATTTTACGCAACAATTCCGATAACTTTTGATTTTATGTTCTGTAATTTATCAATTGAATTTTCTTATGTTATCGACACTTTAGAAGAATGTAATTCTCGCATTAGTCTAGTAGGTAATGTGGTTTATTAGGCGCAAACCCCAGTTCAGACATCTTGAATATAATAAAATATGAAAAAAAAACAAAAAATAGTTCCTTCGACGACTTCTTTCCAGCATTAGTTCTAAAAGTAAATAAATTGTCATGAAAAGTTTCTCATAAATCTTGTTCTTGGGCGTTAAAATTGTTCTTCTACTCGTTTATAAAATTAACACACGCAACATGAGTGTTGTGAGAAGCTAGATCGTAACCCAGACTAAAGGGTTGTAATGATCAATTAAGTAAGTGGAAGATTCTTAGGAATTCACCAGTTTGGTAGTGGATTTAAATTATTTTCATTCTAGCCTCAGTTAAAACATTAACTCACTCAAATGACTCTGCTAAAGTGGCTGTTGTTACATGTTTTCATGAAATTCACAGTGGTGGACGTGAGGCCAAGGTTCAAACCAAAGATCAAACATCTCAAACAAACACGAAATATAAAGAAAAAATATTTCTTCGGGACTGCCTCCCAGTAGATTTCTTGAAAATCTCTGAGAGTAAATGAAGTTGTAATGAAAATACATAACACACCACTTATGTTGTGTGTGTTAATTTTATACATGACTGGCTGGACCTACAGTTTAAAGTCGACTCCGAACGACAGATTTTTGAGAAACTTTACATGGCAATTTTATTTACTCTCTGAGTTTTTGCCAGAAATCTGCTGAGAGAGGAAGCCGCCAGAAATATTTTTTCACACTTCGTTTTTGATGTGTGACCGGGGATTCGAACCCTGGCCTTTCGCCTAATAAGCTAACACACTACCCACTAGACTACGGCGACTTCAGTTGTAATGAAAAGTTTCTCAAAAATCTGTCGTTCAGCGTTGGCAGTGTAGTAGGTCTTACTAATCATGTATAAAGTTAACACACACAGCATAAGTGGTGTAAGAAGCTTGGTTGTTATGCTGACTATTGTAATGATCAATTATGTATGAATGAATGTGAATCATAAACTTTTACGATGTCTAATCTATTTTCAAAATGTCTTTTCTCTTCAGGGCTTACATCCAAATTCCAAACTGTTTGGCCTAATCTTCCGACATTCATCTTAGCTACTTACAACTCTGTTGCTGTTGTTTTCTTCCTTTTTTTTATTTAACTTTCGTTTAAAAAGTTTTGCGAAAATTAACAAATAATGATGGAGGAAGTCCTTTTTTTTTGATTTGGATTTTATGTAACAAATATTTACACGCATAAGAGCGTAAGCAGAAGAAGAAGAAAAAGAAGAAGAAGAAGAATTTAATTAACTTGTGTTTTAAAGAAGATTAATTTCGTTTTTATTTTTCGTTTTTATTTTTCATTTTCTTTTTTTTTCTTAAATAATACGATCAAATAATAAACATGTATGTGAGTAGTACAGTACGTCAACATAAATATTTACAAACGAATGCATAAGTATTTGTTCAAGAATGAAAGTGACAGCAGTGTGAAGGGTTGTGCATACATTTGTATATGATAACGTTATTAAATGTTGTTTTTTTCTAGCACATACATACATACAAACCCTTTTATTTAGCATTTCTGCCTTAGATGTTTGTGTATTTGTTTTCATATTGTCTTGTCGTACACCATAACGTATGGAGGCATGAATTATTTTCTTCAATTATTTAATGCTCATACGCAAGAGTTGACAATCCATCCAACAGTATCATATGAAATTAACTCAAAGACATCATAAGACTTGTCAAAGCATAATTTAATTTTATTTTTAATTAATACGATTAATATCATTTAATGAATTTAATTTAATTAAATTGATGAATTTAATTTAATTAATGAATTTAATTTAATTAAATTGGATGAATTTAATTTAATTAAATTGATTAAATCATTATTAAAATATGATTTTCAAAGAATTTATTCGTAATAATTTTGATAATTTTGTTATCGGCACAACATTACACAATAAATAACTGGTTTTTTATCGATTATTTTAGTATAACTTTTAAGCTTTAAATCAAGTTATTTAAAGTTATGTCATGACAATATTGACACCAAATATATTCACACCTACTCTCAAAAAAATTTTTAAAAAAGTTTTTTTTATTATTATTGATTGATTTTTTTTCAATTTAAACGTACTTTTCTTAAGCAATAAACAATGGCTTAATTTCCATTTCACCTTCTATTGAAATTAATTTCTTTATTTAGGAGTGCCATTCTATTGAAACCACATGTCATTGGTGTCTAAATCGTCCTATTCAGATCATACATAATTGGTCATTACAACCCATCAGTTAGGATTATGACCAGCTTCTTACAACGCTTATGTTACGTTTGTTAATTTCGTAGATGATTGGCGGAACCTACAGTTTAAAGACAACTCCGAACGAAAGATTTTTTTTTGAGAAACTTTTTATGGCATTTTTATCATTTTGTTGGAGATGTCTGACCTGGGGTTTGAACAGTGGCCACACTTCTAATAAGCTAACACACCACATACTAGCATACGGCGACTTCAATTCAGATCATCTAATTCAAAAGAAGTTGCTCGTCGTTTATAGCAATGACCGGGTCATTCTCATATGACATATAAACCATAATGCAGTTTATCCAAAATTCGTACTCAACAGTGACATTTTCGCATTGCATTGGATGCTCTTGGATCTAATATCGACAGGTATTGTAAAAAATTCGACAATTTTGTTAGCTCGTACCCTTTCGTCCAGAAAAAAAGCGTTATCGTTGAAGAAGTCGCCGTGGTCTAGTAGGTAGTGTGTTAGCTTATTAGGCCTTGAAAGGCCAGGGTTCAAATCCCCCAGGTGAGACATCAAAAAGCGAAATATGAAAAAAATATTTTTTCGGCGGCTTCCGTTCAGCAGATTTCTGGCAAAAACTCTGAGAGTAAACAAAATTGCCATGAAAAGTTTCTCAAAAAAACTTGTCGTTCGGAGCCGACTTTAAACTGTTGGTCCCGCCACTCATGTATAAAATTAACACACACAACATAAGTGGTGTGAGAAGTTAGGCCGTAATCCTGACTGAAGGGTTGTAATGGTCAATTATGTATGTATGTATCGTTGAAGATGAGTTTTCAATGAAAATTAGGGTCAGAAACAAAACCCAGGCCCAAATTTAGGGTCAGCATGTTTAGGACGCTTACAACAGTTCCCGTGTTAGCTAAATTCTCTGCGACTGTAGGACTAAGTAACGATACCAAACTCTCCAAGTTGTGATCTACTAGTGTGTCTAGTGAGTGTTGTGAGATCGACTACCTCGGATTCTTTGGCATGCTCCTGCAATGGTTTCGGTAGTCTTTGTATTTCGTCAACGCAAGGCTTTTCGTTGGGGATTCATATTAACCCGACACATTGCAAATATTCCACTCGATAGGACGATTATGGCGATCGTAAACTTACTTCAAAATATTGCCTTTTGGTATACTAGCTGCAATGGACTGACTAGTCTACTTAGATTGCAAATTAAATTAGAATTCATAGTGATTCTACCGTAACATTAATTAATAAAACATTAATTTTCGAATTGATTTGCTCTGTTTGATGCGTTATTCATCATTCTTCTTTAAATTTATTTACAATAATTTTACAATTATTTTATGTGTTCATATTCAAATCCTATTGTGCCTGCTGCTGGCGTATTTAAAAGAGAAATGTTTCTGAAAAAAATAAAGTTTTTCTATTGTGCTACTCACTGTCTGTTGAGCTTGGCTGTTTTACTGACTGCTGTGTCTCTTATTGGAGTCTCAATTGGTTTTACTGTTGGCACGTATGTATATTAACAGTTATACGATTGCCAAAAACTTTTTCTTTTCCATTTTCTCGACATAATATTTTGGCAAACTATTGTAATTTAGTTTCTTAACAAGCATGATGATATTCTTTTTACTTTTTATTTCTCTCTCTCTCTCTCTCTCTCGTTTTTTTTTTGTAACTTTATTTCTACTCAGTAACGGTAACGGCAGCAAGTGTAATAACAATAATAATAATAATAAGAAGAAGAAGAATAGAAATTGCAATAATAATAATATTTTATTCGTATATTTTTCTTGTTCTTGTGAGTTCATTCATTCATTCATTCCATTCATTCATTCTATTCACGAATATTAATGCCATGTTGCAGAAATCAAATCAGTTTTACGTGAAAAGACTACCAAACTAGCGTTGAAAACTAACTCTCAACAAGTTGAAATGAAAAAGAAAAAAAAACGAAATTAAATAACGTTTCCTTGCAAAAAAAAACGGAAACGAAAGTATTTTCATGTTGTTAACTCTTTCCAAGAGAGCATTGGTTGCCATATTATTAACACCATCATACACGTAACACTGAAGAAGAATAACGTGAGAAAATGTTATCGAAAAAATATTAGAAATAAAAACGTATGCTAAATGGATATGAAGGGATATACTATATTAAAGGAAATTAAAATCTAATCGCTTACATCTGCCATTTTCGGCAACAAAACTATTGTAACAATATCGCTGCAAAAATTTAATACTGTTTGATAAGTTATCGATAATTTTTTACTACACCTACAATTTAAAAATTTTCGAAAATTATGGGAAAATATGAAAACTATGAGTAGCCCTTTAAAAAATGTATCAAATACTTCGTCAGTTTCCTTTAGCCTGCTTCGTTGAGTTAAGTTATGCTCTTTTGAAACTATCACAAAACCATGGAAAATATTGAATCGTTTCGATTAGAATTTTTTGCAGTAATTTGTTTTTATGTGTCAAACGTATATACAAGTTTCACAGAAGTTTTGTCAATTTCACTATCAATTCGTTAGGATTCTAATTGCTAAACTGATTCCAAGCATAGTTCATTTATACCATCACCGAGTAAATATTAATCGATAATATATTACCACTGACCGACAAGTTATGTTACTTTGACATTTTACTCAGTCGTAGCCAGTTCACATCACTCGAAAATCTTGCATTAGCGGTGTGGCACGAATAGAATCCACAAATCATACAATTTAGAGCAAAAGAAGTTGGCCATCATCGATCTTGTAGGTAGGTTCAAACCCCTTTGTTCAGACCTACGAAATATGAAAAAAATATTTCTCCGGCGACTTCCTCTCAGCAGATTTGTGGCAAAAACTCTGAGAGTAAATAAAAACTGTCATGAAAAGTTTCTTAAATATCCTTCGTTCGTAATCGACTTTAACACGTACTGTAGGTCCCCATACTTATGGATAAAATTAACAAACATAATATAAGTGGTGCGGACATTAGATTGTAATCCTAACTGAAGACTGATTGTAATGACTAATTATCTATGTGCATATGTAATCACCGATCTATTGTGATTTCCATTGTCGTCGATGGTGTCATCCTCAATGAAACATGGACCGATGACAACGCCAGTCTAAATTCCTCACCTAGCCGTGACTTTTTAGGAAAGCGTACTATCATGTGGATTGTTATCATCTTAAATTCGCTGAAAATTCGATAAGAAATTATGATCATTGACAGGATGGCGTTCTGTTACTGCCAAAGTTCTGTCATTGTTGATAGACGAAAAATTTCATGTGCCATGCATGAATTTCTAGCCACACAAGAAAAGTTCAACTACAACAACTAATTGGCTATTGCAGGGTCTAGATGGATTTAGGTCCATTGTGGGAAAGATATGATCGAACATGATACAGAAATACACTTTAAAGTTAGCACAAGTCTCTGCATAACTGAAGGAGTGTCTGACACTTACTGCAGGCTTTTAAAGACATCTGGATAATGTGATTTGAAGGAAAGGAAACCTAATTATTCAGCATCTTTTGTACAGGCTTGTGGAATTGACCTCTTTTGATATTGTCACATCAGCAGACAGATTCTAAAGGAAACCAATTATTCTGACCAAAGTCAGAAAGAATTTCTAATAAAGGAATTTATTTTATAAACAACTTGAAGTCGCCGTTGTCTAGTAAGCAGTGTGTTGATTCAAACCCCACGTCAGATATTTCCAACAAAACGGATTAAAAAGAAAAAAGATGTAAAGTTTCTCAAAAAATCTGTCGTTCGGAGTCGACTTTAAACTGTAGATTCCTGCCCCTCCTTTATAAAATTAACACACACAACATAAGTGGTATGAGAAACTAGATTGAAATCCTGACTGAAGGGTTGTAATTACCACTTATGTGTATGTATGTATGTATGCATGTAAGCCTGATTAAAATTCAAATCCATAATCTGGAAATATTTTTTATTGCAATTTTTTTAATTTGCATTTCAAACATGTAACATACGCATTCAGCAGACATATTTTCGCAATAAAAGAAATAAAATGTTGCATAAATTTATTATTACGAGGAGTGTCAAATAATTTGTTGAACATAAACATAAACATCTCCACTAAATCAATTAAAACTTGAGTAAAGTTGGAATTCATTGGGCCAATGAGAAACTGCATGAAAAAAAAATCAACTTTCCGGATGAAGCTCATGTTCAACCGTTAATATGCAAAATTGCCGCATTTGGAGCTCAGAAAATCCATACGTGGTCTTACAGAAGCCAATGCTCCCATTACGAATGACTGTTTGGTATTGCTTGTAGAGCGGAAGCAACATTTGCTGAAAGTTTCTTTAAAACTGAGGACGTTGCAGCCATTACAGTCAACGTAGATACCTATCGCACTATGATAAACGATTTTTTGTACCCGCTCTTCATGGTATTGATGTCTACTAAGTTCGATTTCAACAGGATGGTGAAACTTGCTATGCATCTTATGCCACAATCGATTTATTGCGTCAAACGTTTGATGGCGATTTAATTAGGCGAAATAGTGATGTCAATGGGCCGCCAAGAAACTGCGATTTGACGCCGTTGAACTATTTTCTGTAGAGCGTCGTTAAAGAAAAATGTTATGTCCACAAATCAAACACAATTGAGTATTTGAAAGCCAACATTCGTGATGCCATTTCTGAGATACGACCCCATACACTCCCTATACCCTATACTTTCTCATTCCGTCCACATTCGGACAGTAAGAATTAAAAAATGTCCAATATTTCACAAGATATGTTTAATTACCACTTTGTTAGTGGATTTCAAGTAAAAATAAAAACAAAATACCGAATTTTCAAATGGTTTTCTTAGATTCCTAATAAAGACAAAAATAATAATTGCAATTGCAATAATATGAATATGGAACGTCATGGTCATTCAATGCAATTAAAAACATTTAACATTTTGCCGATTTTTGCCACAGAGAGAGAGAGAGAGAGAGAGAGAGATAATCCTTGCATGACAGCAATATTTAAATCCAAACACATTCATACATAGGCACACAAATACAGAAATCTATTTAAAATACAATTCAAAGGTTATGACTGCCTTAAAATCCCAATGATATTGTCCCCTCCATAATAGCAATGTACTGGTATGTGCTCTGGTATGTGTATTACGTGTATATGAATTTAATTGTAAGTGTGTATGAACGGATATGGAATTTTTAGTATAAAAATATTATTATTTTCGTTGATTATTCTTGTTTTTTAATTGAAATATTCAAATGCATGTGTTCATAAAACCCGACACTCATTCACTCATTCGTTCATTTGCTTATTCATTGCAGCAGTTACTCTGTAATTGAAGAGTCTGGCGGCTACTGCAGTTGTTGTCTGAATTGTTTGTACTGTTGAATGCATATTTTATGAAGACAATATGATTTTTATGGCCTCTTTTTCTCGTTTCTTACTTTCCTTATCTTCCCACATGCAACACAACACAAATTACTAAAGAACACAATGTTATGCGTGTTACATGAAACTTCTGGATTTTTTTTTAATTATGCACCAGCAAATTGACTGACTCAACCAACGTATTGACAATTTCAATAAATATGTTGTAATACCATCCATATACACACATACCACGAGTACCGGTATGACGCGAACGTTATGTTTTATGACAATAAAACACTAGTTTTTAATCGGAAATTAAAAAAAAGAACTCTTAAATGGGTATACGCTTAAACAATACAATACGCAAGTACAATAACAAAACTATATAGTGAGCTTTTTACGGTTCTAGAAGTTGTCAGATTGACAATAAATGAAGTTCAGGCAGGAATTATAGGCACTATTCTAAGTACATTTTGAAAAATGAGGGTTTTTCTCCTAAAATTAATCGTTAAGGTGTTAAGGTGTGTATTTAATTTTAAATGAAATTTTTATTTGAATGAAAAATAACATACCATATATACACGTAGTAGACCAATGATTTTATTTCATTATATCAACCCTTCCTATTTGGGATACTTGAGATAATTACCCAATTGCGGCTAAAATAAAAGAGTTACTGAAAGTTGTAGGTCGACTGGCTCAATATATAAAATAAAAACAACAGTGTACGAGTATGTTCGTCTAAGACATTCAACTGAAATGTTCGTTGCAATAAGGGAAAGCATTAATGAAGATCGATTTGTAATCAACTTTAATTTTAAATAAGCAGTACACTATTAAGAGGTACAAAATTCAGTTGAATAGAAAGATAAACCTACTGAAGATTTTATTTCCTCTGACGTAATACGGACAGTCTATAATAAATTGATAGTAATTTAGCAAACATAGTAAGATTCTATTCAAAGTGTTTGGGTACTACTTGGCAAAGGAAAAACTCAAAAAACTAAAAACATTTCATTCGATTTTAGTTCAGCTTAGTTTAAGCCGTAGTTGGCCTCTGCTCCAACCCCATGTCAGACATCTTGAACAAAACGAAATATGGAAAAAATATTTCTCCGGTGACTTCCTCTCTCAGCAGAATTGTGGCAAAATCTTTGAGGGTAAATAAAAATTCGAAATCGATTGTAGGGGTCCCGTTATTCATGAATAAAAAATTAACACACACAATATAAGTGGAAACTACGTTATACTCCTGGTTTAAAACCAATGTAAGGTTCATGTAATTCAAGTATTTAAGGAATTCAAGGTAAACGCAACGCAATAAAAGAGTCAAGAAGCATTTCTGAATGAAATAATTTAAATTTATTTTGTTCTTAACATACACAATGTATGTATGTACAGTGAGCATCAAAAGGAACTGTACATTAAAAAAAAATATAAATTAATAAATTACCGTTATTTTTATTTTAAAATAGACTTATTGCCAGTTTTTAAAATTTAAAAAAAATTTTCGAAATATTGTCAAATTTTTTCGGGTACTCTCCTTAAGACTTTCGAGTTTGTTAGATTTTTATCCATGGTGTACAGATTCTTTTGACGCTTACTGTATATACGTTTGTTGAACATTTCTTATGACTCAGAAAAATTAAAATTTAAAATTAAAATTAAAATTAAAAGAAAAAGAAGCAAAATGAAAGCAAATAAACTTATTATCCACATCGATCGATTAATTGTTTTTCCACAAATTTTTCAATTAAAAAGTAAAAAAAACATTCTTTTCACATGAAATCTATCTAACAGTGTTCTTGCCTTGTTTTTCTTTTCTCAATATGTTTTAAATTTATATCATGTGGTTTTTTCTCTTACTTTTATCTTTGAAAAATGAAAATTATTATTTGATTCTTCTTATTTCTTCTCCTTCTCGAAAATCCATTTAACATTTTTTAATTGTTGTTTATCGAAAAAGCAAAAACGTAGGAAACGAATTCAATAACCAAAAAAATTCTCATACTCTTTTTTTTTTTTTTGTTTTGTTTTCAACAACAATGAAAATGATTAATTATAGCTACAACAACAACAACAATAGTCTTGGTCTACTCGCCCAACATCTGAGCCAATCGTCAATCATTCACAGTAAGCGTCACTGCCATGGAAGAAAAGGAAAATGCCAGCAAAAAAAGGCCATCACAGCCATCATTTGGTAAAAGTATTTCAAATGCATTGCAAATGTGAATGTATATTCGAGCATTTCCTCTTCAACAACCAACCAACCAGCCAACCAACCAACCAACCAACCAACAAACCAAAGGACGATTGATGTCTAATGTGGTGATGGATAAAACCAATTGGTTTATTGTGTGGTCATTGTGAGAGTCTAGCAGGAAGAGTTTGAACATCATGGTATAATCACTAATTGGTTAAAGTTATCAGTAAACCATCCGTAAATATAATAGAAATCGAACCATGTCCATCCATACATACCGCATCCAACCATTATCAATTGTATGAACGAACAGACACTCATAATATGTTTGTACATCTCTTCCATTCTCAGCGTACATACCTGCTGCTGATATTTGTGTACAGTGCGTAACACAAAATAGTGAATAATAAAATTTCTTAGAAGTTTCTTTATTCAAGTTAAGTTAAAGCATAGCTCATATGGGCTCTATAGGTAGTAGTTTAAATACCATCATACCTATTTCGTCTTACGGATGTCCATAATTCATGGCTGGTTTTCGTAATCATTCTTATTAGTTTTATGAAGACATGGTTTAAGTTCAAATCATCTCTAGTTAGACAAATTCTGTCAATAAATTCTGGATCTCTAAACATCTTTCATCTCAGATTCCCAAAATCCAGGCAAAAATCGTGAAAATGATCCATGGGGTTTCTATTCTTCCTTATACTTACTGCTTCTGCAAATTTCTTTGTAAATTATTTTCAATCTTTGGGCGCTTAAGTTAATGGACCAATGTCTAACAATGACAGCTACTAGGTTCTTAAGATGGAATCTAAAACGATTCACACTAAATTTTTTTTCTTCCTTCCTTTCTTTTGCAACCTAGTAAAATCTGTGTAAGATCCTTCGTGAGCCTAGGAATATCAACTCAAAAATTTAGCCATGTTCGTAAGCACACATGAGAATTGTCTTTGATTGCCTCGTCCTTCATGATACTCAGCATTGTTGTATAATCCCAGTGGTGGGTTTTAATGGCCGTTCTGTTGTCACGAAATAAGTGCATACCCTGGCCAATACTCTGGCATTGAATTTGTGTGGCAACTTTACAGCAATTATTTAAGCCAGAATAATACGACAGTAATCGAGTCGTTTAAGGGATAGCCTTAACACCACACAGCAAATTATCCAACAGTGTCAAATCGCAGCTTCAAGGCCGTCAATAGACATTAGCAATTCTGCTAATTAAACGGCCATCAAACGTTCGACGCAATCAGGCAAGTTCGATGGCAAGTTGCATCAACATGTTGAAACCAAACATCGCTCACATCAGCAACAAGAAGAGCGGATTCAAACAAATCGGTTATCATGGTGCGATAAGTGTATCCATTGATCGTAGTTGTTACGTGTCCTCATTTTGAAAGAACTACGGGCCAATGCTACCTCCACTCCAGAGGCCGCACCAAACAATCACACGTAGTGGGAGCATTGGCTTCTGTAAGACCACACACGCGTTGTTTGGGCCCCAAATATGGGAAATTTGTTTATTAATGTACCCACCGAGATGAAAATGAGCTTTTTGTCCAATTACCGACCAATTGTCTCTGTTTTGGAAATAAATTTTCAATAAATCCCAACGTTGTTCGAAATAAGTTCAGTGGAGATAAAGCCAATAATACCAAACCACGCCCACATTGAGTACAAAGTGGTATTATTTTCTTGCAGCAATACATAGCTATAATGTTGGATTTTGTATTAATAGTCCAATTCAGTTTATTGTTCAATAAAATTCCAAAATGTTTGGCATTTTCGGATAAAGTGAGAGCATCTTCGCTTGATATTAGATGCAGTAAATTGACGAATATCCTAAGCAGTAGTTATTTTCGCCTCTATTAACATGTTAAGGTTAGGATATCATAGCTATGATGTAATGGCCCTTGAACCGATGCGTCCATATCTTAAGAAATTATTAATTTTCCCCTAGTTTTTGCAAAAAAATTTTTTTTTTATTCATGAAAGACAGTTTGACAGTCTTTTTCCAATCGCAGGCTGTAAACACAAACTATTTTATTGCTTATTTGGTGTAATCAGGAAGAAAAATTTAAACCAACACTCAGTCCATCTATTTAACCAAGTCCTATCCTATAATCCATTTACACTAAATGCACATTCCCATTCACATTCACTTCACATCACATCACGATGATGGTGATGATGATGATGATGAATCCAACGGACTGAGTAAATACTACGAAGAAAACTAACAGAGAGAGAGAGAGAGAGAGAGAGAGAGAGAGGCAGAGCAATAAAAACAGAGAGAGAGAATTCATCAACCTACCTAGCTGGAAAAACATAGCCATCTTCATTGCCGTATGAATATATATATATATATGTATGTATATGTGTGTGTGTGTGTGTGTTTTCATGTCTGTATTTTTTCAATGATGCCATTTCAATTCCATCATTTACATTCCATGTGTCTTTGCTAACCGTATGGTTGTCTTTCAAGCTGTCAGTCAAACATTCACAAGCTACAATGAGGCAAAAATGTTTTAAATATTCTCGGTTTATTTTTCGACCAGGCCAGCTAAAGTGTTGGAAGGAGGGCGGAGAAGAAAGAAAATCTCTAAACACTTGTAATCATTTCACAGATGTGTGCGGGTGATAAGTTTGGACTTTAAAGCAGATTTCCTTGTACAACAGAAATTATAAGAATTTTGTTGGTTGATGCTGTTTCTTCCTCTTCTTCTTCTAATATTGTTGCCTCTTTAAATAGGCCCGAAGGTAATGAGGAACAAAAAGAAAAACAAGAAAAACAAAAAACAAAAGCAAAATAATTGAAATGAAATGAAAAAATTTCATGGAATAAATTAAATGCCGCAAGAAAATATAATCTGCTAGTCTCGCACCTACACAATGGTGCCGTACCTACACAATGATTCCTGCCTCTCTTTCTTTCACTTAATAAAGTTGAAACGTGTTGTTTCCCTAATTTTTTTTTTAATTTTAATTCAAATTCATTCACACCTTCAACTTTTTCTCTTCTCTTCAACAAAATTCATAAATTCCTTTACCAGCGTAATTTTATATTTTCAAGTAAGCACAGTACAGTGGTAGTGTTGTTATTGGTTTATGATAAAATGGAGCTACGAAAAGTTACACAAAAAATTAAACAAAAGTGAAGATATTGAGATTCTTTTTTCCTTTTTTTTTCTTTCTATTTTTCTTTCGAATACCATTTTAATTAAAGATTTTGTGCCACCCTAATTTGCCTTTTCTCATCCATTCTTGATAATATGACTGTAATGAGAGCCGTTTTTTGTAGTAGAATATCTGCAGAATATAGAAAAACATGCTTGAGTATCTCATTTTTCCATTTTTCCGTTTTTCCATTTTTCCAGTGCAAATGTTTTCGTTGTTGGCTGTTAAAAAATTAATGAAAATACAAAATTAATGACAGTATTGCGCTAAACCGTCTGCAAAAACACACAGAAAAGATAAATAAGAATGAAATTTAATTATAAACAAACACAAGAACGATGTAGTCAATCGGCACCGACTGTATGATCCGTTACATTAGGCTTTTTCTCGGGAATCGCAACTCGAATGTTGGCCTTCAAATGCTCTGTTGTCTTTGGTTTGTCGGCATAACACTTTTCTTTTTTGGATACGATTTCAACCAAATCGTTATTTTGACTTTGTAGACGTTAATTGTCTGCTGAATAAACTGGTCGAAAACAGAACCTGTTACTTAAACTGTATGGAACGGATTTCTCATTCATTTCTGAAATAAATTCATTAGTTTAGAGATTATAGGATATGGCCTCTGTCATCAGTTACAGTTCTTCTCCGAATAGGCAGACCCTGAATTTCGTTCTGCTTTTTAACAAAAAATAATCGACATTATAAGCACAGTGGTTGAAAGACAATCTGATTATGGACGTGAGGAAGGCACTTGTAATTGTAATGAATGAGCAACAAATTTTCTATGAAGATGAAGGTAATACAGTGCGATCAACGGCCACAATGTTTCCTAAAGAACAACTCAACAGGATGTTTAAATTTTACAATGTTTTTCCATCGATTTATGGTAATTAATATGTAGACCAGGCTAGCAATTAATTTTAAATAAAATTTCCAGCAGCGAATAGCTTGTGATAATTTATTAGGACGTACTTATCTACGAACACAAATTTATGATGGCCTTTGTTAGCGTAAAAAAAAAAAATTAAAAGTTGAATGTTATATTGTCGAGGAAACATATTGGACAACTAAAACAGAACTGAGTCTAGCCAAATATCAGGCATTTAGGAGCTAAACGAGTACAAATGAAATCAAATTTTATTTAGAAGTTTTTTTGCTTTCCTTTTGTGAAATTTTCTACCTTGTGAATTCAATGTAACAATGAAGTTTTGAAGATTTTTTGATTCTCAAATAAAAACAATACTTTCGTATTTGCCGCAATTGGTAATTCGATTTTGTGCAAACCGATTAATTGAAATATTTTTGAACGCAATAAGGGATCCTCTGGCAGTCGTACATTGCATATACCGCAAGCGGTTGTTATCAATCCCAATAAAATTGTAAAAAATTTTAACAACTTCATGCCTGCTGTGATTGACATGATACTCGACTACTTTCAGGAACTCAAAAACTACGATTAATATTGTATGACCGCAATAAGCAGACTTTTATAGCTGATGCCAAATCAATGTATAGGGTATTACAAATGCAGTGTGCAAATAAATTGAACTACATAATGCAGTGTATTATCTCAATCTGGCAATTACTATACGTGGAAAACAGAGTAAAAAAGTGAAAGAGAAAATTGCTTGTTAATAAGAAGTAGATTTGTTAACATACTGTATGTAAAAGTGTTCAGGGTCCACAAAAGTTCTTCAAAATAAACTAAGACAATAGAACTTAATTTCGTAAAATTATAACTCTTGTTGATTTACCCTATAATGAGTATGTTGAACGCGTATTATTTTTTTTTTCTTATCACTTTTTAGTTTTTTTTATTTTTAGCACGGTCAGCAGAATACAATTCTTTTCATAGGATTAACGAGAGAGAGAGAGAGAGAGAGTATATTTTCAAGTGCATCAGTGATAATCGTATACCAGCATACATTCGCTTTTCAAGGTGAAAGAAACAAAAAAAGAGAAATCAAGTGAGAACAAAGACGATTAAATAGATAGGTTAACGGTATTGGTAGGTACTACAATCTGTTTCGTCCAAAACACAAAAACTTCCAAACAAATACGATAACACAAATTTATGATAGCATACTAGCACAAAAAAAAAAGTGCAAAGTTGACAAAGTTGGCAAGTTTCTTCCATATTCAAAGCAAAATTATTTTAAAATCATTATTTATACGATATTTATACAGAGAATAAGAAAATTGTATGTTTTAATGAACAATAGAAAATAAAATTAAAAAAATAGCTCGATATACGACACAATTTCACTGCATCATTCATAATCAATATTGTCATCGTCATTATTGTCATCATTATCAGATTCAACTATTGCGGGCGTGATGTATTCATAAATTGGTGTAACCGTTGACAATAATGGCGCTGAATCCATAGCGGTTACAGGAAAACCATCTAAACGCTGTGATTGACGAACCTCATCAACACTACAGCAAAATATGACACCCAATGCACTATAACGGAAAGTTGAACTTTTCACCTTTAACCAGGGTATCTCTTTGCATTTATCCAAACAGAATATCACATCCTTTTCAGCATAAAACTAAAATAAGAAAATTAAAATCATTTTTAATATTGAATTTGCATTGTAAAACCAAAAAAAAAATATTCAATTATGCTGACCTCATAAAATGGCGAATTGACGCCAATAACAACAATTTCCGAACTATTATCTGTGGCACGTAAATAGTTCCAAACATAGAATGGAATTTTACGATTCACATTATCGCTGAAGTCCAACAAAGAAAAATTCGTTTTACAATTCTCTAAAATGGGCACTTTGACCACATCGGATACACCGGCTAATATGTCGTATGAATGATTGGCATTTTCGATATATTTTTCTAAGGCCATCTCGTAACGTTTCCAATTTCCTTGACGTAAACTTGGCCACCAGATGATATCCAGAAGGCCGTCAACGTAAAATTGTCTATTCATACGTGGATTTTGTAAAATAGAACTCAGATTGTATTGCGAGTAGTTCTGCCATTCCTTAAAGACATCACTGTCATAATCGTGTACACTAACACTTCAAATAGAACAAAAAAAACTCTTTTTGAATTCACAGGTAATTTGATAAAAATTGAATTGAAAAAATAAGAATTACCAAATTAAATTGTTTAATCGATATTTAGAATCAATTATCGATAAGCATCATAACGGGAAAATTGTACGATTTACAATTTTTTTTCACTGATTTTTCTTCCTTTTTTTCTGTTGACGAATATTTACGAATACATATTCATCAAAGGCACACTTTACATTTCTATTACATGCATGGAACTAAATTAAGCTTTAAATCGACAATTGAAAGATTTCAGAATTCATTCGGTTATGATTTTCATATTCTTAGACGGAGGCATCAGACAAACAATAACTGTTATCAGCTGATCAAACAAATTCGTGTTTGAAGCGAGCAAATCTATGGAGATCCGTTAAATTAATAATGCAACGAGTATGAATGACAAACAAACTTCGGTTGAGTTGCTATATGTTGCATTTTCACATGCTAAAAATCCCTTATCGCACTTGTTCATTTTTTTTTCTCAATGGAAATATAAAAAATGTTGTTAATCACCAAGCTCTACAATATTTCTTTATGTTTGACGATTTTTTAAGTTCGTTTTTATATGAAAATATCAATTCTTCCTGCAACATTTCATTTTTAAAACAAAGACGTCATCAATGTTTACTGGGATACTCCAACATTTTATAACTCAAGTTTAAAATCGTTTCAACATATGAAAAACACGTAGTAGCATATAAGTTAGTAAAAAAAAATCATTCTGGTACTACGGTTTTGCTGATAGAAACTTTAATTCTTTTTTTATCTGTCATTGCTCTGAACAAGCACTCACACAATCGTTCTCAATTTCTTCAATTTGTTTTGAAATTTTGAATTTTCTGTGTGTAAATCTTACCTTCTTTTGCGAAATATTTCTCGATAATGTTGTATTTCGTAAACGGGTTTATAGAAGATGGTCAATAAGTCGAGATGCTAACACCGAAAAGAATTTCAATTAAAATAAGAAATTATTTAAATGAAGGCATACAATGACTCAAATACTTACAAAATTCTCAACATGTTTCGGCGGCAACCTATAATATAAAGACTTGAATGAATTGGCAACGGTATCATAACATATACCAGCCAAGTGTTCATAACTGCTATGATTGTTGTCCTTTGCTGGCCTGGCTAAAGTGTACGCAGTCATATTATTTTCGCACCAATGGAAGTTCGGTGCAGATTCGTATAATTTCCATTTTAATGGGGAACATTCAAAATAAATGCTTTCGTGGTAATTATAATCTCGTCTTATACACACAACACTGGCTTTATCTTCATTTACATATCTGTCGGGGCTAAAGGATTACAAATGGAATGAAATTTTATTATCAACGTCTTTATGCATATCTTCAGTCTTTTTTTTTTTTTTTTTTTTTTTTTTTTTTTTTTTTTTTCTTTATTACCGTGTGAATTCAGTATCACAATGAAGTTCGATTTTTTGGTTATGAAATAAAGGCAATACGCCTGTATTTTTCGCAATTGGTAATTCGATTTTGCTCAAACCAATAATTTGAAATATTTTTGGACGCAATAAGGGATCCTCTGGCAGTTCTACATTGCATATACCGCAAGCGGTTGTTATCAATCCCAATAAAATTGTAAAAAATTTTAACAACCTCATGCCTGCTGTGATTGACATGATACTCGACTACTTTCAGGAACTCAGTAACAACGACTAACATTGTGTGACCGCAATAAGCAGACTTTTATAGTTGATGCCAAATCAATATATAGGGTATTACAAATGCAGTGTGCAAATAAATTGAACTACATAATGCAGAGTATTATCACAATCTGCCAATTACTATACGTGGAAAACAGAGTAAAAAAGTGAAAGAGAAAATTGCTTGTTAATAAGAAGTAGATTTGTTAACATACTGTATGTAAAAGTGTTCAGGGTTCACAAAAGTTCTTCAAAATAAACTAAGACAATAGAACTTAATTTCGTAAAATTATACCTCTTGTTGATTTACCCTATAATGAGTATGTTGAACGCGTATTATTTTTTTCTTATCACCTTATAGTTCTTTTTATTTTTAGCACGGTCAGCAGAATACAATTATTTTCATAGGATTAACGAGAGAGAGAGAGAGTATATATTCAAGTGCATCAGTGATAATCGTATACCAGCATACATTCGCTTTTCAAGATGAAAGAAACAAAAAAACAGAAACCAAGTGAGAACAAAGACGATCAGTTAGATAGGTTTAATGGTGCAGGTAGGTACCAAAATCTGAATCATCAAAAAAAAAAAAAAATTTTGGAGTCCTGTGGCGTCTCTATAATATTCATCTCTGTAGAGATATTGGCTAAACTATCCACCGTAGACCATTTCTCTTGATGTACATACATTACGGCGATAGGCTTGTCTTAATATCCCGATAAGTTTTGTAAGCAGCACCATTAGCTTGATTAAACAAGCTCACGTACTCACGTTGCATTTTTAAACTATTTTATAAATATTTTGCTGAAATAGGTTTTTAAATTCACATTAAAAGAAGGGATTTTAATTTAGTTTTTAGTGATGGATGATATAAATCGATATTTTACACTCAATGTAACTTATCGATGCATTAGAAAAAGTTCGATTATTGATCAACGCCGATCGATGGTTTTTATTGGAGGCTTTCAAGTTAAAAAAAACTCAAGACAAATACAATATGCGTTACATGGTCAACACGTAAGTGTATTAAAATGTTTTGTAAATACATTCTTGAAAGCAGTACAAATGGAACAGAGCCGTTACAGAGAATATGGTTGGATTAATGCGAGACAGTAGGAAATTCTCAGCAACGAGAATAAGTTGTAAGAGTGAAAGAAACAATTTGAATGCAACATACTTCTTTAAGACAGAAGCCTCATTCTATGGTATACAGATTGGTCGGGGACAGAGGGAAGAAGGCTGTGTTCTATTCAATTTGGAAATTACTATTATCAACAGGAAATTATAGGCAAAACATAGCTATAATATCTGAGAGGCAGGCCTCAATTCAGGCACTCGGATCCTTTGAGTTTGGCTTTGCTGAATCAGACAGACAAAGGGAATGTGGTTACCCTCTGATGAGTCATGTGATAATATGGTATAGGGATATAGACATGCGTTATATAGGTGTTGTACAATAAATACTGAACAACTAAACTGTCTGGGCGCATTATTCTACCATATTTGAGTAATAATAACTACACTCGGCTTATTTTACTTACGTATTATTTATTATTTATCGATATACAGAAATTATCGAAATCGATTTAATATCGAAGCTTATTTTTGATTTACGATAGGATAGGATAGGATAATATAGGAAATATGAAAATAATACTGTGCTGTATTCAAAGATCGACTGGCAATATTTCATGTGTACACACATATTTAAATTCATATATACATACCTATTGAAACAATGTAGATGGTGTCGTAATATTTCAATTGATTGATACAATAAGTGTACAACACAATATTATTTTTAAAGATTAAATTGACTACAAACAAAGAAAATAGGGAAAAAGCTGATAACGATTAATAGCATGAGAAAGGGTTAATAATATGTAATGATAAGATGTAAAAATTTGAATTGTGTACTTTCCCCTTTAGAAGTTTGTTAAATATATGTACATATGTATACACTATGTATGTATATTATCTGTACATACATCACTTTTCTGTTTAATTTGTTTTCTGACCGCTGCTATTTGACTAAATCCATAGTTTAGTGTGATCTGTGAAACCATTAAAAGCAATAAGTTCCAATAGAAACGTCACGTGTCACAACCTACATGCATACATAATTGGCCATTACAACCCTTCAATCAGGATTACAGCCTAGCTTTTCACACCACTTATGTTGTGTGTGTTAATTTTATAAAGGAGGGGCAGGAATCTACAGTTTAAAGTCGACTCCGAACGACAGATTGTTTGAGAAACTTTTCATGACAATCTTATTTACTCTCAGAGTTTTTGCCAGAAATCTGCTGAGAGGAAGCCGCCGCCGAAGAAATATTTTTTTTTCATATTTCGTTTTTGATGTCTGACCGGGGATTCGAATCCCGGCCTTTCTAATAAGCCAACACACTACCTACTAGACTACGTGTCACAACCTAGCAAATGTATGTTTTGAATGTACATGGTACCTATGGAGACATCTGTTTATTTTCTTAAAAAACATTTGAGTGAACTAAGTTGGCGATTTACCTATCATTACATAGAATATTAATATGGATGTGAGTTATTAAATAAAACTGTACGTCTTTTGCAGCAAACCAATTATCGAATAGTCGGAAGGAACCAATTCTGGTTAATACAGCGTTTGGTGTAGAAGCTCCCAGCCTAATGCTTTGATTGTATTCTGAACCGTGTTTTCTTTGTGTGCCGGTGCAATGTCATGTTGTAAAATTATATCAAAATTATTGTCATGTTTCGATCAATACAAGATTCAAATTGATAATTTATTGCGAGCAGCGATGTGTATTAACGCTTTCACTAGGTTCTAGCAGCTCGTGGTACACTCTAGTTTTCTGGTTCCGCCAGACATACAGCATTCTTTATCAATTATACTTAAGGCTTAAACCTTCACTTAGCGGTTCCTCTCCAAGCACCTGTTTTTCACATTTTGAGGAACCTCGTCAATCTGCCGTATGGTTGAGCGTTTAACACAAAAGCATTCTAGGCATACTCTGGGTATGATTACCACAATTTTTTTTATAGATGAGCCGCCTTTTAGCTTATCGCGCTTTTTAGTGTCATGAAAAGCAGAACACCTAACACGTACAGCAAGAGTTATCATACTCGTGACAGTAAAGGCTTTGAATGGGGCCTGCGCCTTCATGGGGTTCTTTTTTTTCAGTGTAGTAGTTAACTAAGATGGTGGATACGACGACTTCGGTATTTTTTTAACATGATGACACCAGATTTAAATTCCACACGGCATAGAGGTTATGGAATTCGTTTAATTTTCATATATTTTAAGCGCTTTTAATTTCAAAAACTTGGTCAACACGTCTAGCTTTTAGCATATTTTTTCAGATTTCGTTTTGTTCGAGTTGTCTGCACTGAAATTTGAAGTCTAGTAAGCCAACACACTTGCAACTAGAATGCGGCGATTTCAACGTTCGACATTGCATCGCATAGCCTAAATAATAATTTTTTTTTGTAGTTTTTTTTACAACAAATTAGAATATAAAAAATTCCATTGGAAATCTTAAATCTTTAAATTTCTTGCCATGGAAAGAGATAGAAGAATAGAATTTTAACATGATTTTCTTACTCACAATGTAAACAAGCGTAGTTTTCCTAGTCATAAAATAAAAACAAAAACGAACATAAAATTGACACTTAACGGAATATTCTGAACAACAACAACAACAACAATAGTATTATGTTTGCAACAATATTGTACAATTTATTTGTGTGTGTTCATGTATTCTTGTTGTAAGAATGGAAACACAAAAAAAATTTGAAACTGTAAGCAGAACCTTAAAAGAATCAATTTCTTTTAAAATGCATTGCTGCAAACTGAAGGCATATTGTAATCAACTTTTCTTTTATAATTCTTTTCAGCAGCTGGTTATAGTTTCCTATAAAATACTGAAATGTTTCTTAAACTAAAAGAGTTTTAAAAAACTTTTTATTCAGTTCTCTTTGCTTTTTTTTTTTTTATTATTCATTAATATTTAAAGAACTTGTGAGTAGTGCTTAAGAATTACAGTGTAATTATGTATCACCTACAATGAGAATAGTGACACTTTCGGAAAATTATACCAGACACGTCTTACAGATTAACGTAAATCTGGAACCCAAAATGCAACATCTAAGCTTGTATTATTGGTAATATTTTCAATCAAGTTATGCCTGACAGATCTTTGCTGTGGTACACTATCGAAATTTATATTAAACTAGAAACTATTTTGAATACAATTCCAGTGTTTATAATCCCATCCAAGTACCTTTAGTATAGCGAGTCATCACTTGTGGACATGATGATCCTCAGATAACTAAATCTCTGCCAAATTTTGACGCCTTAATGCTTTAATATGGCCTTGTAAACTTGCACGAAACAGATAAATATCGGAAAAAATAAACATCGTCTGGCAGCCAACGGATTACAACCATGTGATGCTGCTTTTAATGATGAACATTTAAGTATAAGAATTGAAATTTAAAACCATGCGGGTTCTAAGTCTCGAACATTTGTTGAAAGTAAGAATAACAGTCTCTGTAATCTAGCAAGCTGTGTGATGACTTATAAGCCAAGCTAAAGCTCTGCTTTGGCAATCGAAATATAAGGAACATGGCTTCTAGCTAATAAGTCCTGGTAAAAACTAATTTTCATTGAAAATGAGCTTTTCATATTTATCGTTTACGCAAGACGACAAATTTTAGGTCCTTGCACTCATGGATAAAATTAACAAAATATTAACTACATGGCTGGCTCTGGAAGTTGCCGTAGTCTAGTAGATGGTGTGTTGGCTTATTAGACGTAAGGCCACGGTTCAAACCTCACGTCAGATATCGAAACGAAAATATTCTTTAGGTGGCTTCCTCTTAACCGATCGTTTGTTCGGCATCGACTTTAAACTGCAGATCCCGCCACTCATGTATAAATTAACACACACAACATACGTGGTGTAGGAAGATAGGTTGTAATCCTGACTAAAGGGTTGTAATGACAAACCAAGTCTGTATGTATAGAGTACCATTTAGTCGAATATGAACGTTTTAACATTCTTATCTGTTTTTATTTCACTTTGTTTCATTACGATTGTTTTTTATATTTCATTTCATTGAAGATTTTTTATTTCTTTATTGTTGTCATTTACATTTTAATTCAATTTGAAATTGTTTTTTTTTTTATTAAAAATGTTAAAGAAAATTTGTTTGTTTCCATTTATTATGGGAAAACTTTTCGAAAATTAATTTCCAATTAAAAAGTATCAGGCGAAATACTTGCAACATTTCATATACTAAATGAAGTGCTACGAAGGCATACAGTAAAGGCATACACTCAAAAAATTAAGTCAAAAAGAGAAAATTAATATTTTACTCCCTCTGCTACAAGTTGAGCACAGTGCTGTTTCAAATTTTTATTTTTAAATTATTGACTTTGTTATTACCAGCGAAAATCTATCCAAAAATATTAGTCTAGATGTGATCGCATCGACGTTTAGCTAAGACTTTAAATGGTAATCAGAGTAACTGAACTTTTCTTTCGACACAAAGTGTATAGACCAACCCCACTCTTGATATGCGAGTCGTGGAATTTTTACGAGTAGATACTACATTGATAGCAAGCAGAAATGGCTCAAAGATTCGAACTCTCGAAAATCGTGTCTTCCAACTTTCGCACTTTGACGGTTGATAACGGCAATATTGAATGTTGAAGCTTTATCTGTCAAGTTAGTTGTAATTTCTTCACTGTGTTTTGTCAAATCACCATTTACGACCATAGGCAACGACGTGTGTTTGCTTAATGAGCTCTAGATGAGTTGGAAACTGCATTCAATTTTTATCGAAAGATCATCTTCAGCAGTGAGGCCCGTTTTTAAATCTAGAACGCTAAAAATCCACATGAAATCGAAGAGTGTCCAAAAAGTCATTACTTGGTCTGGATTTTCAGCTAGAGGCGCCCTTGGGCATCACTGTCAATGGCGAGCAATGTAGGTGAAAGGTCACTAACTTCTTTTGACCTGAATCAAATGATCTGCATACCAATGACATATGGTTCCAACAGGATGGCACTACGTGACGCACAACTCGTGCCACAAGAGATATTCAACACGAACGATTTCAGAACATGGTATACAAACGTGGGTGAACTCTACTGAAAGATTAAGCCATTAAACTTTTTTCTTATGAAGTGGATGGTGTATGTAAAGAAACTGCAAACCACAGCGGAAATTTCGGATTATTGAGGTTATGTAACACACACATAATGGCACCAATAGGTCTTTCAAACGAATAAAAACTTTCAATGATATCTCACACAATTTCTTTTCTTCAAATTTAAAGATAACAATCGCTTTAAAAAGACATGGCCTTCATCAGGTATGCGTAAGCAATAGAAAATACATGTTTTTAAGTGAAGTTATCTGAACAAGTGTCATAATTAGAAAGGAAAGAAAAATACTTCAATAGAGATCCTTGAAAAAATACTTTCTACTTTTGTTTATCGCTTTAAACAAATCGATTTAAAGGAACTTTCAGTTTTAGTATATTTTTCGAGTGTAATAATGATTGTCTTTCGTAATATTTCAAAAAAAAAGAAAGGGAATTGCCTTCATCCACTTTAAGTCATAACATCTTTCATATCCACCATGAAAGTGTGATGAGTAGCAGCAGAGAGAAATTTTGATTTCTTCCAATGAATACAATACAACAGCAATAGCAAAAGTTTATTTAAATACTTCAAGCTATACTTTTCTTAATTACATTTTCTTTATTCCAACAACAAATTCATTCATAATTTTATTTCAATTTCGGATTACCGTGGTATTCTGCAAGTGACAGATAAGCATTTAAAAAAAAATTTTTTTTTAAATTTTATGAAAAAAAAAAGAAAAAAAAGCAGAAATTTAAAAATAAAAAATTAAAATAAAAGAAACAAAGAGAGAAAACTCGAAATGACGAACGTATTTGGAAAACCATTTCATTTTGAAATAAAATATTTAATGACACTAGTGTTGACCTAGGCTTGTGAGCCTGTACTACAAACCCAAGCTCAGACATCTCGAAATATGAAAATAAAATGTCTTCTTCTTCCAATAGCCTTCTGACAAAAACTCTGGTTGTAAATAAAAACTGCAATAAAATGTCTCATGAGATATGTGGCAAGTAACACCATCCTGTTGAAGCCAAACATCGTGCTCATCAATGCCATGAAGACCGGGTAGAAACAAATTGGTTATTATGGTGCGATATATGTCTGCTTGGATCGTAACGGTTGCGCAGTCCTCATTTTCATAGAAATATGTGCCAATTATGCCTGCCCTGTACCAATCACTCGTAATGTGTGCATTGGCTTTTGTAAAACCAACATCATCGACTTCATCATACAGTTTCTCGTTGGCCAATTGAAGCGAACCGAAAACGATACGAATGGTCACACGTTTTCAACTCTTGAATCAATTGAACTTTGTAAGGCGTCATACTGAGATATTTTCGCGAAGTAATGCGATGTAAACAGGTGCCAGATATGTTCAATTCTTCAGAACGCTGACGAGTTGATGTTGATGGATTCTCACGCACACTCTCAGCCACAGCTTCGATATTTTTGGGTATACGCAATGTAAGAGAACGTTCACGTCTTGACACATCAACAATGAAACCAGTTTCCCGAACTTTAAGAATAAAATTGCGTAAGCCGGCCACTGTTGTTCCCTATCTGTGACCAAATTTTGTACGACATTTTCTTGCAATTTCCGACCAAATTGTCTTTGTTTTAGAAATCAATTTCCAATAAATCCCAATAGTTCTCAAGCGTGAATCCATTCATTACTTTCTGTGGAGATATTGTACTGAAGTTTATAACAAAAGAAAAATATTGCCATAAGTATTGCCAGATTCGAAATAACCGATGATTCAAATGTAAACTCTTAGATGGCGCACTCAATGGAAACTGTTGTTTCGCAACAACAAAGGCATTCGCTATGCATTGCGTGAAGTAGTAAAGGCAACAACAGATGTCAACACTATATTTCTAGGACCGCCTTAGTTGCAATTTATTTGGTAGAAAACTGATTCCTTCAGTCAGGATTAGGACCTAGCTTCTCACACCAATTATGTTGAGTGTGTTTATTTTATATATGAATGGCGGGACTTACAGTGTAAAGTCATCTCCGAACGACAGATTTTTGAGAACATTTTCATGGGCAATTTTATTTGCTCTCAGAGTTTTTGCCAGAAATCTGTTGAGAGGAAATCGACGAAGAAATATGTTTTTAATATTTTGTTTTGCTCGAGATGTCTGACTGGGTGGTTTGAACTGAAATCTCACGTCTAATAAGCCAACACCCTAGCTACTAGACTACGATGACTTTTATACAATCTATGTTGTATAGAATTTGAACATCGTCCCAAAAGAAGGAATACACTTTCGTTTAAGGCACAAATTTCTGTGTAACTTTATTTAAATCGTGTCCTTTAAATTATACAGCAGTTGATACAGCAGTTGTTGTTGTTGTTGTTGTTGTTGTTGTCATTAAATAACAAAAAACAGTCACAAAATTTTCAAAATCTTACAAAGTCATAAAAATTGAAATTTAAGCTTAAAGAATACGACACGAGAGATATTACGAGAATAACATTAAAAATATTTTCACATTAAAAACAAACTGTGAAAACGAGAAAACTGCAAAATGATGGTTTTTCTTACTTAAAAAGCAATTTTCATACAAAATCTTACAGTCTTCATCATTGTATATGTGTTTGTGTAATTGTGATTGGGTGTATGCGTAGGAGTTTTTTTTTTTTTTTTTTTTTAAATGAATTTTCTGTTGCTGTTGGTAATTTATATGCAAACAAAATATAAGCGTTTAAAATGACAGACAGACTGTCAAGCACTCACACAGACAGACAGACAGACAGACAGACAGAGTTATGGACGCACAAACAAATATAAACGCACCCACACGTAATAAAATTTGTAACAATGTGTGTGGGACTTACATAAATTTACTCACACACTTACATATATTCCTGCACACGCCATTAGCTGCAAACTCTGTGAATATTGGGCATGAGTATTGGGGGGTGGGTATGGATGTGATATGTATATGTATGCGGCATTCACTCACACTTTCTCAATCAATTTATTTATTACCAGTATCTTGAAACATTGTGGTTTTTTTTTTCGGTAATAATTTTTCATACCAAAAGACTCATGCGAGGCAAGATGTTTATGTTTGTGTTTGTGAATGTATTTGTATGAATAGTCATGTATATTGTGTAAAGGAATCAAAATAATTTCGTTTACATACCATAGTATACGATACGTACTCGACACATCCGCATTAAGTTGGCTGGAGTATAAATACATAAGGAGAGCGCAAGAAAAAATTTGTGTATAGAGTTGCTACAGTCTTCATATAAATTAAAGAAGATAGTGTTTCAATGTAAATGCATACAAGAGAATTGAGTCGCAATAGATTGTAAAATATTAATTCATTTGTATGCCTTTCATGACTGATTATCTTTATTGTGTTGTCTGTTATTCTCTTAGCTGGCAGTGCTCTACTTTCCACTAAATTTTTTGTTTTTAAATTTTTTTTACAATTGTCGCGTACCTCTTAATCGTTCGTAGTCCTATGCAATTTAGTATTTTGTCTTATCCAAGTACATCAACAATATTATTCGCATGCTACCACTGGGTTTTCCAAATTAATTACGTGCCTTAAGATCAACTTACTTTTAAATTGTCATTAGAAAACAATTCAAAACATTTTACTCTGTGACCACTCTTCTGCCAGAGAGGTAAGGATATTTTCACAAAACAAATTATTGCTTAACTTTTGTTTACTCTCCTTCCAGTTCCACGTTTTGTTAGCTCAGTTATTCGAAGGTTCAAAAGGTGTTAACTCCATGGAATATTTTCATATAAAAAACTCGTTTTGTTAACACACTTAAAGTTTACACTTATTTACTGTTGCAGATACGGTAAATAATTTTTTCAATCACATGCCCAAAATTTTTTCATGCGTACTCCTTATTAAATAATGTCTATGAAGATGCTTCTCTTTAATAACAACTGCAAGAGACAGCCATTTCATAACGTAAACTTTTATAACTTCATAAACAAATATGTAGAAGGAAAGTTAAATGTACATATGCTTTTAATGCGAGGGGCGTATGAGAAATCTCAATATTAGTTTACATACTCTTATGCATAAAATGAATTTATACTTGATATTCGACTTGGTTCAACGAATGTGTTGTTTTGGGGGCAATACTTTTCATCATGTCGATAGAAACACGGATTCAATAGGAGTCTGCCCTTTCGGCATATCACCTTCAGGCTTTGAGCCTGAATGGATCAACCAGAGCCACAAATCGTATCACCAGAATATAGTTGGGACACTGGACGGTCTCTCGCTTGAAGCATAGTTATCTGACAGCATGCCCAATCTACCAATAATAACCAATTGCATGACCCTTATACTAGATTAACTTTTCTGATCAAACGGATCCATACCACAGATGCCCGGGAGGGACTAGTTGCCACACGGATAGCTCTAAACATGGTGATGGAATGGGACTGGACTTCTATATAGAAAAACTAGAAACCAAACTTTGCCTCCGGCTACCGGGCCACAATACGGTTTATCAAAGGGAGATACATGCGATCAGGGAATATATGATCTGGGCTAGTAATCATAAAGTAAGCTCGATGTGTTCATATATACCTTAACAGATAGTCAAATGATAATTAGTGCAATAACATCCAGGCATACAGGATCAAAGGCCGCCCTGGAGTGTAAAAATTCGATTGACATTTACTGCAGGCTTGCAACGTTATATGCGTTCCTAGACATAATGGAGTAATTGGAAATGAGGAGGCAAATATTATGACTAATGAACCTACAAAATGGGTGGGAAAGTAAGTCCTTATAACAGATATTGAAAGATGGGTTAACGTAAGTTATGGAGAGGTCAACAACCCGGTACTTGATGATGTTATCTCATGAAGATAGGATGAAGATGTAATCCAACTTTGATAATAAAAGGATTAAAGTATACGACTTAAAAACTAGTCGTCAGCCAGTTCAGAGGGGTGAAGTTTCTTGTTGTGTCTATTAGGCATAGGATGCAGAATAAGTTTGTTAGACTGGCTAGTGTATTCAATAGAAAAGACCACAAGATATTCACAAAATTCATCACTCCAGTTATGTTCAAGGCCTTTAAGCAGCGAAGGAAATATGGCTTAAACGTCATTGTATATGAAAAATGATAGTTTGTGATAACGCAACCGTATATAGCACATAGATTACAAAGCACGAAACCACTAGGAAAGGTCATAATGTATGTGCAACGTTGTAATGAACATCAAAGTGATGCCCTTAGGATCATAAATGGACGATTTGATATTTTTAAAAGTATCACAGTGGGTTTATTGCTATCAGATGATATGATGTGTGATAAAAACTTTTAATTTCGATCATTCTGCTGGGAATCTGGGATAACATCAAGTATTGGCCTACAAAAGCCAGCCAAAATAGAGCCAGGTTTAGATAGGACACATTTGGCCATTGTCGTATTCATAATTTGGTATTATAAATAAATAAAAATGGATCAACCATCGGTCGCCGTAAAATAGTAGGTAGCGTATTGGGTTATTAGACGTGAGGACACGGTTCAAACCCCAAGTCAGATAATTCCAACAAAACGAAGTAAAACTAAAACTATTTATTCGACGACTTTTTCTCAGCAGTTCTCGCGCTGACCAATTCCTTCTATGGAACTTAGTCAGTACGGGGACTGCGCTTACCCCTGACATCACATAGGGCCACTATGCGTGCTCAAGTGGGCTTTTGGTTTCAAACCTACCACTTCAACCTAATCCAACTAGCCCCGCAGCAGATTTCTGGCAAAAACTGTGAAAATAAATAAAAAATGTCGTGAAAAATTTCTCAAAAAATCTGTCTTTCGTATTCGAATCTAAACTGTGGATCACTGTACTCATATCTTAAATTATCACACACAACATAAGTGATGTAAGAAGCTAGGTCATAACCCTAACTGATGTATGTATGTACTGGCATACAAGGTTATAATCATGCTTATATGATTACAAAATTTTATGATAAGTTTCCAACACATTTGCTGTAACACCTGAAGAAAATAAAAATTAAAAGAAAATTTTTAAAAATTTAATATTTTTTTTTTCCATTTAATTTAAACGAAAAACATTGATATGAAGATGACCCTTGTACGAGACAATAATATTTATAAACGAGAATATAAAAACGTATACGAATATGCACAGCAATTCTTGTGAGTGTAACTTTATGAAGCATATGAGAAGTTTATGAGTATAGGACTACTACTGATTCGTTATATGTGAGTGAGTGCCTTTGTAATATGTATGTATATGTATTTGTGTGTGTTTATTGAGGTTATTTATACTGTTAAACGTATTTAGGGCATAATGCGTTGTCATTTACTTGATGCCATAAACAAACTGATAATAACGGCAATAACAAAAACAACAACAGACAAACAAACAAACAAACGAATAAACATACTTAAAAATATTATCACACACATGTACACATGCACAACTGTTTACTCAAACTGTACATATATGTATATTGTACGCTGCTTTGCAATATTCAAGGACATATTACTTGGAATTGAATTAAAGATATCCTGTTCTTGTATATTATCGAAAGTGATAATTGATTTTATATTCAGAACAGAGTTATAGAGTTTTAAGTTTCCAAACATTATTTCGCTTCCTGAGTAGGGAGGTTATTGTACTTCCATAAAAATTTCTTATTTTTATAGTTTATAACACTGTAATTAGGGAAAACTACGGCTTTAATAAGTTTTTACCAATTTTTGTATGGTGTTGCCAAGGCTAAGTATTTGGCTGCTATGTTAGTGTTAAATCTAAATAATAATTGCTCTAAACTCTGGTTATCCCTACGAATATTGCTATCAAGTGAAAGCACACAGGCGGAGGAAGCTATTATCAACTTTCTTCTCTTACGAGGTTCATTTCCTCGTCAGCTTAACTAATTTGTTATCCATTAACATTAGAGATATGGTCTCGTTTATTAAACTTTCAGGCTCCTTTCCAGCATAGGATAGTCTCGCTTTCAATGTGCAGCCCTTGCGATGACCAACTTCATCGATGAGCATGGTGAAATTCAATCAATACAAGGACTGCTTCACAAAGAACCGCTAGGAGTATTCTACTGTGCTTTGCTAATCAAAGCTAACACTTCGACCTAACCTAACCACCCAATGTGTTTCTAGAAGTTGTGCAGTTTGGAATTTGTAGCATTTCTGCAAACCAGTGAAAACTGAATAGATCACTGTTGTCAAACTGTACTGGATTAATTTCGAATATTGTTTACTTAACGAGTCATTATAAACTTTTAATCAGGATTACAACTTAGCATCACTTATGTGTTATGTGATATTTTTATCCAAAAGTGGCAGGACCTAGAGTTGAAACTCGACTGAATCGACAGATTTTTTGAGGAAACTTTTCATGGCAATTTTATTTGCGTACAGAATTTTTGCCAGAAATCTGTTGAAATAGTTGCCGAAGAAATATTTTTTCATATTTCGTTTTGTTAGAGATGCCTGGCCTGTGGTTTAAACCGATTATTTTCTTTGTCTTCTAGTTTTCGGTTTCTATGCAAGAGCTGCATGTGTGACTTTACTCTTCTCTTAGTGTCGACATCAGACTTCTGACAAAAACTCTGAAAGTAAATAAAAATGTCGTGATAAGTTTCCCAAAAATCGTGTTGGTGTGAGAAGTTAGATTGTAATCCTGACTGAAGATTTACAGTAACCAATTATGTATGTATAGTATTGTCGTGAAGCAATACTTCAGTACTGCGACTAGATATTCTATTGTACTCCCCCTCTAACTTTATACAGTGTATTCCTACAATGTCTCATCAAAATGCGACAATTTATACGAGAGATCAGACAAATGTGTAAACGTTCTGCCATATTCGCAGATACGTATCGTTTCTTTTCTACTTCTAACGTAATTCTGTCTACAACATACCATAGATATCTAGAATAATGATTTTTGACAAATTTACAACATGATCTGACTTTTACTCCATTTGATGTGATATTTTGCAAGTAACTATTATGTAATAGGTTGAGGTAGCCAGAGTTAGGCTATATGACATATAAAATAATTATTCACCTGTTGAATTGTCGATCTTATTGATTTATTCAACATTAAAAATGCAAAAAAAAAATTGAAATTTTATGACTCTGCAATGTAATGAAAAAAAAGTTTGCTGAAGAAGGCTACATAAACTGTACGAACATGAATTAAGCTTTTAACCTTTTAGAAAATATTTCAGAGCATTCAGTGTTCATTGGGGTTAAAGGATTGAGAAGATAATCGCTGCTGTTAGTTTCTGTTTACGTTATTCACGTTTAATAATTTATTGTGCTAAGATTTCTTTTTTTTTTTTTTTGAAATTTCTTATGAAACTTTGAAAGAATCAACCACCACACATATCAATTCAATAAAAATATTTTCAATTGATTTGAACCACAATGGAATCTATTTCCACCTTGAAGTCTTTTTTTTTTTTTTTTTGAGTATCTTTTGATTGATGAATTTCTTAAATGTCTATGAGTCCATTAGCATCATATCCAAAAGACTTGTGTTAAATAAATGATATTTTAAATTAATTAATATTAAGGAATATCAACAACAACAACAACAACAACAACAAAAACATAATAATTCATCATAAAATCAACCACAAATTAAGGTCTTCTATCTTTATCCACTTCATTAACATCATGTTGTTCCTCTGCAACCCCCTCCACTCTCCCAAAACCCATCATGCGAATTTATTCTTCCTCTATAAGTATTAAGATAAAAAGCCAAAGAATTTCATGGCTTGTAAGATGATTATTATAAGCCAATATTAAGAGGGGAATACATGGTATTTATTTAAGACTGAATGAGTCTAGACAAAATATTTGTGTAGGTAATAATGTAATGTAAGTGGTAG
>QOCX01000515.1:0-19521 GCA_005959815.1 Sarcophaga bullata
AATTCGATAATACGAAGCAGTATTGTAAAGATTATTTTCTTCGCTCGTTAATAAATGCCGTTTGTTCGATTGTTTGTGTCTCTATGGCAAGCAATACAAAACATGTAGCATAAACGCAAGTAATTCGTTAAAAAAACAACAACAACAAAAAATATTTCTCCAAACGACTGAATGTGCCAAATTGTAGAATTTTTTTTTTGTTTTAACAAAAGTAGTAACATTGTTGTTGTATAATCGTTTATACTATATTTTATGAGGTTATTGTTTATTAAGCTCTTTGATGTTTTTTTCTGTTTTTTTTTAATTTTTATTATTTTTATTTATTATTAATAATAAATAACTATTAATCGAATACTTATTATTAACTGGTGTTATTTGTATGGCAAAATCCTTAATGATTGCCAATGATTTGTGAACAAATCGGAATTTTCATTTTTTTATGTTTAATTGCCGAAAATAATTTTTTTCTTTTGTCTTGTTTTGATGCTTATTATACATATTTAAGCACAATATTTAACAAATGACATAAATTATATTTTTATATGTTTAATATATTAATAATTATTATATTAATATTTAAGGTTTCTAAAACAAAATATGATTTCCTTACCTTAAATTTAGTTTAAAATTTTATTTCTTGTCCTATGGATGGAAAGTAGATCTCACATGTCTGTAGTTAAAGATTTTCCTTTTACAAATAGGTGAATACGAATTTTTTTGTTTTTTCAATAATGACATTGAGTTTTAATTTCCTTTTCTTTTAACATGACAAAAAGGGTGACGAAAATATGTGAAGCACATTGGAAAGTGAAAAAAGAAATTGAATACGACAATTGCAACAATTACTATTTGTATTATTATTAATGACTGGTGTTAACATCTTTGTTATTACACTCAGGTCTCATTCTATACGTTAAACAAAAAAAAATTGAATTCGCATATAGTGATACTCTAACTTCATATAATTAACCAAAAAATAATTTTTTTTCACTTTCTTAAACAATAAAAACAAAAAATTCAAAAAAAAAAATGAACAAAAATAAAATATTAATTTATTATTTACAGAAAAACAAAAAATAAAATGATCTAAAAAATAATAAATAAATTGAAGTCTATAATTATGTATGTACGTATGTATCATTCTGCATTGTTTTGGAATTGATTCGACATTACTTTTATCATTACATATCTATCAGGTAGCGAATACATATGTAGGGAACTAGAGCAACGAGTCTTTAGAAAGCTTAATTGTTTTTTTTATTGCAGGATATGTAGTCTTTGTGACTTTGAGTTTTTAAGTTGCCTATGCAACTTATGATATCCGGAAAACATGCCAGTCAATCCACTTTGAAATTTTAGTGCTCTTTCGGTATCTGGATCCATACTAAGAATAAGATTTTGTAAATTATTAACTTTGTTGAGAATTTCACCAATTTGTTCTGCATTAAATTGTACAAAACTTTCTGCGGAATCAGTGAATCGAATTCGCATATAGTGATACTCTAACTAAACTTCATATAAAAATTAATGATTCGTTCCAAAATCCTGAAAAACCGCAAAATCAGCAAAAGTATTATTTTTTCATTTTCTTAAACAATGGTGTAAACTTGGTTTAATTTAAAAATGATGCAAAAGTTTAAAAAGTATCATAACATTTTAAAATATTTAATAAAAAAAACCTAAAAAAATTTTTTTTTTTTAAATCGCATAAATTCGAATTCGCATAATTTTTTTTCTTTTTTTTTTTTTCTTTGTTAAATAATAATAATCTGCAGATTTTTGGCAAAAAATCTGAGGGTAAAATAAAATTGCAATGAAAAGTTTGTCCAAAATCTGTCATGTATTGTATAAAATTAATTAACACACACAACATAAGTGTGAAGAGAAGCTAGGTCTTAATCCCGACTGAAGGTTTTTTTATGACCAATTATTATGTATGTTTATACGTTTGTAATGCAACAGACCAGAATCTCTTTACAATACAAACAAAAATTATATTTATTTGCTTACGAACTAAGTATACTTCGACCTTATGCTCATTATAGTTATTTACTGTGGGGTCACCGTACTCTAGTAGCTAGTGTGTTGGTTTATTAGACTAAAGGCCAGGGTTTGAATCCCCGGTCAGACATCAAAAACGAAATATGAAAAAAAAAATATTTCTTCTGCGGCTTCCTCTCAGCAGATTTCTGGCAAAAACTCTGAGAGTAAATAAAATTGCCATGAAAAGTTTCGCAAAAATCTGTAGTTCGGAGTCGACTTTAAATTGTAGGTCCCACCGCTAATGTATAAAATTAACACACACAACATAAGAGGTGTGAGAAGGAAGGCCGTAATCCTGACTGAAGGGTTGTAATGGCCAATTATGTATGTATGTATGTATGTAGTTATTTACTGTTGGATTAATAAATTACTTATTAATTATATTAATTGCTGTAATTAAAATTACTAAATTACTATATTTAAGGAACCCTTACGACCTATATCTAACTATTTAACTAATGAATAATAAACCTTTACGAAATAAGCAATATATTTTCAGAATTGCAAACAGAGCACTGTTAGATCTAGCAGCATCAATCAGTTTCTTAAACTTTACTTTTATTTTTAATAATTCAAATTCTTAGAGGCCTATTCCTAGCTGTAAATTATGGATAATTATTCAGAAATATACACGCCAATGGGGCATCATTCTTTTGTTTTTTTGTTTTGTTTTTTTTTTCTTTGTATTTATTTACAATGTAGGATGGCACATATGTATTTACCCTCTCTCGACTAGTAGCAGTAATTGTTCTATTTCAATTAATAGGAAGTGCTTTCATGACTTATGTATTACCATGAGGAGAAATATCCTTTTGAGGAGCTACCGTAAATACTAACCTGTTATCAGCTATTCCTTACTTAGAACTAAGTGCCTCTGGTGGGAATCGAACCTGCAACATTCACGCTAATAATCTAGCACAGTACCACTCGACTACCAGGGCATTCAAAATAGTCGTTATGAAACCTTTTTTAAGATTATTGAAGTAAAAAAAGAAACGAAATTCTTCATAGTTTGCTCTTAGAGCTACATAATTATGTTAATTAATATCATAACAACTGTTGCTTTCCCATGTTTCTGAGGGATATTATCATAGGTATACACTCAAATTAAAGTATTTCAATCCTTTACTTATAATATAAAACGCAATAGGAGGCACAATTTTAATTTTTAATCAGGATTTTAGAACATCAATGGTTCTAAAAAATTTTATTTATTTTATAAATTTAAACTATAAAAAAAAAACAAATTTAACAACAAAATTAATTACAACAATTCAGTCTCATCGCAAATGAGTTGATTTCACTTAGAATCGACGACGAAGTACTGATGAAGGCAAGTAAGCATTACCAGGAGTTTTAACAGCGTGACTACGGACGGGAGCCTTTGGGAGAAGCAAAAGTTCAACACAGGAGCAACGCCACCATTATGAGAGTGAGAGGGACCACCCAAAGCATCATATTGAGATTGAATGGCATTTTGAGCATTGGCAGCATCTTCAGGAGTACGGTATTTGACAAAGTGTACTTCGGGTCTATTGTTGCTGTTTCTGTTGATAGAATTAAGTTTGTTGGCCAAATCTCCAATATCGGCTTGTTTGTTGAGAACATAAATGGCGGTTTTTTGATCAGCAGCTTGTTTGGCTAAAGCAAGAGCAGCATCTTCCAAACCCTTGTTTTCAGGTCCCTTAATGAAGACGACACGAAGACCTTGTTTCACAGCACCGGCAATTTTTTGAGCAGCGTTGTCATCATCAAACTCACCTTCAGGAGCAGAGTAGCTGTAGAACTGCTTATCGAACTCAGCAGGGGCTGTGTAAGATGGAGCATCATATGAGGCGCCTGTGTCAAGACCATCACCGAAACCAGATGCTGGTTGGAAAGATAGACCAGCATTTGAGTGTCCAACTGGTTGATAGTTGTAACCTAATTGATCGGCACAAGCAACAGCAAAGAGACAAAATACCTACAAATATTTTAATTGAGATCTTCATCCTTTTTTTAATTCGAATCCATTTTGATACTCACAATAAAGGTACGCATATTGATTAGTTTATAAGTCAGCTTCTATAATGTTCTTTCTTTCCAAAGTCTAAACTGTTTCTGTTTGTATCGAAATACGATTTGCCTTCTTTTATTTATGCTTCGAAAATATTTTAGTTTTTAATTTTAGCTGGAGATGCTGGTTAACAATAATAAAAATACCAAAAAGAAAAGTGATATATTGTAAATATTATTTCTTTTCTTGTTTACCAACAAATAATAATAATGTCTAGTCTTGTTTTGTTTTTGTATCTTGAAAATATTTCTATTGTTATGAAGACCGCCTACTAGGTGCCAAACATCTTTCTGTTTTGTTTTCGGCTGATTAACAGCACTGACGATGGCTGCTGTTTAATAAATTTTATTGTCATTTTTCCTTTGAGGTCTTTTCCGTTATGCCGTTAATATTTTATACAAAAATATCAATTTGTTTTGTTATTCTTTTATTATGGCTGCTCAGAATCATTTTTTTTCTTTTTTTTTTCAAAACCTGCACTATTTTATCACGTAATCATAATGATTTGTAAATAATAATCACAATAATTCAAATGTAAATAATTTATTATGTGGTTTCGTTGTAAAGAATTTCGATGTTCAGGTGATTAATGATCAAAAAAGTTTATTGGGGTAGGTCATTCAAGAATTATAATTATTCCATTAACGATCATCATTACAATCATTGCTAGCGTTACTATTAACCAAAACTATAGTAAATTTATGGTATTCGCTACTATATTCTGGTATTTTGATTATGGGGCATCAGTGATTACAAAAACAAATTGTGACTCATGTGCACAAAACTTGTCAAGAAGAATGGATGAAATTATTACTCTTTACAAAAAAAAAAAAAAAAAAAAAAAAAAAAAAAAAACAGTCCTAAGTCTTAGAAAATGTAAGCTCAAACTATAAACACATCATGCTAACATACATATGTATGCCTATTTATATAAATGCAAGTTGTTACATGTACAATATATAAAGAAGACATTATCAAACTGTGCGTTTATTTTTAATTTTGATGTCCAATAATGTGTGCTTGATTTGGAGTCAGAATATTAACACAATTTCTACCTCCTAATGAAATTTTGATGGTGATCTTTTTATAAAATGCTCACTCAGAGGGCCCTAGGTTCCACTTTGATACTCTGATAACTTTTATTATCATCCATTTGTGTATTAATTTTATGTAGGAGTAACGACACGTACAGTTTAACATTGAATCAGAAAGATGGATGACAAGCTTTTTCATAAAAACGAAGTTTCTTAAAGGTTTTGCCAAAAGTCGCTTGCTGAGAGGGAGATCGAATTAAGGAATATTTTTTTCTCAGATGTCAGAGTAGAGGTGTGAGCTTTCGATCTATCATCTAGCAAGCTTACATACTTAATTGGTCATTACTACCCGTTCAGTCCGGATTTCAGCCTAGCTTTTCGCACCTATTTATATTGCGTGTGTTAATTTTGTATATGAGTGGCGAGACGAACGACAAATTTTTAAGAAACTTTTCATGCAAGAGGACTGTTGACAGGAAGTAGCCGAAAAAATATTTTCTCATATTTCGGTTTGTTTGAGATGTCTGAACTGGAACTTGAACTGTGGCCTCACGTCTCATAAGACAACACATTACCAATTAAAGTACGGTGACTTTGTAGACTACAGATTACTGTTACGAATAATTGTCATCATCCTTACGCAGTTGTTCTATTGAATGATTTTGGTAGGCAGTATTTCCATAAATATAGTGTTTCACGCAAGATAAAACACCTACAATAGAGTACGTTCATGTTGGATTCATACATACATAATTGGCCATTACAACCCTTCAGTCAGAATTACGGTCTAGCTTCTCACACCATTTATGTTGTGTATGTTAATTTTATACATGTTGGGTTTAAAGTTTAAAGTCGACTCTGAACGACAGATTTTTGAGAAACTTTTCATAGCAATTTTATTTACTCTCAGAGAATGCTGCCGCATATTTCGTTTTTGATGTCTGACCGAGTATTTGAACCCTGGCCTTTTGTCTAAGAAGCCAACACACTACCTACTAGACTACAGCGAAATTTTCTGCATGATAATGATAGTTTCAGTTAAGAAAATACAACTTGGAAGATTTTCAAATAAAAAATAAAAATTCCAGAATTTTCTCATCATAAATCAATAACCATCAAAAACTTAAAAATATGATTTCCGTAATACGTCAAACAAGTAAATAAGAATCTCTAGTTGAAATTGTAATTGTAAAATTGCCATCAAACGGGGTAAATCTTGAATTTTTACAAGTGATTTCATCATATACATCTGCCTATAATAGTTGTTCTTGTTCTACATTATGGAACATACTCATACCTACAATATTCTTTAAGTCACTATTTACTACTAATTTCACTATTGGGCTGAAAAGTTCATAGGCTAATACATAGATGGTGCTGTTTGTATTAAATCCATTTGATGACAAGCTAACCTAAATCATCGACACATACGTGTATAAAGTTTACATTTGTCGCACCATTAGAGATTAGAGAAGCAACTTTTGTTAGTTGAAAGAAAATGAATAAAAAAAGAATTTCGTGTCTTAATAACGTATTGCTTTTTGGCGAAAAACAAAATACTGTTGAAAACAAGGCTTTACTCGATAAATAGAATTCGGTATTCACATTTAGAAAAGCAAACGTTTAGAAGTGGTTTCCAAAGTCGAAACGAGTCGATGTGAACACCAAAGGCAATCCACGAAGTGGAGGCCCCAAAGAGACTGTTGCCGATGAAAACCTCAATAAAGTCAATTAAATTAAAGCCCTGAAAATATCAAAACGACGTATTGGAGATATCGAGCATTGCGTCCAAAAAAACAATTGATAACTCTGAGCTGAGTTTGAAACTGTTTCATCATAAAAGAAACTGAATTTGTGCATCTGTAAATGAAACTGAAATGTACGTGGTGAACAGTCGACTGGGATGGTTGTGGCATCGACTATCTTGAAAACAGAAAACCCATCAACAGCGACTATTGCGTAGAATTATTGAAAGGACGAAAACGCCTACGATTATAAAAGTTCAGTGTGGATGATTATTATTTTTATCAGCACAACGGTCGATTCAGGAGCCTTTTCTCTAACACACCCACGTACATATATTTCTAATGTCATCATAAATCATTTACTTTTCTTTTTAACAGAAAACTATCAAGATTCGTTTAATGATTTTTTCTTTTAGAAATGCTCATAAAACTGAATATTGGAACAAGATTGTAATAATCTCCATATTTGAGAATTCTTCTTCTTCTTCCTCCCATTGTATTCATGTAAATAGAATTATGACAGTTGGACTGTCTTAACAAAGACATCAAAAGATAATTAAAATAATAGAATAACAATGAAAAAAACAAAACAAAAACAAATTAAATAAACATGTTCTGGTCAAGAGATATGACCTCCTATCTCACATATACAAACGCACACACACATCACAGATATTGTTAAACCAGTAGAATACAAGCAGAAGCTGCTACCATAATGCAAGTTAAATGGTAATTAACCAGAACACCTAGAAAATTTGTAGGAGGTTTTTAACACAACAAACCAACATATTTCTATACACAAACAAAACAAACAAAACAAAAATATTTACAAAATAAATAAATAAATAAAGAAAAAAATAAAAAAAAAATTTAAAAATATTTCAAAGGCAATCAAATCATTGTTTGAATTTTAAATAAAAAAGGTCAGTATGCCGTCTAATATCGACAGAAATCATTTGAATTCCAATCAGTAAGAATCAAACCAAACACTTCTTGAAGAAAATGCGTGCTTTTATTGTAAGTTGAACAACAACACTGAGTTTCTAATAAATTTTTTTAATTTTTTTTTTTCACTTTTATTCAATTAAAGATCTTGTGCTTCGCTGCTGTTGCTTGTGCCGATCAATTAGGATACAACTATCAACCAGTTGGACACTCAAATGCAGGTCTATCTTTCCAACCAACATCTGGTTCCGATGATGGTCTTGACACAGGTGCCTCATATAATACTCCATCTTACTCAGCCCCTGCTGAGTTCGATAAGCAGTTCTACAGTTACTCTGCTCCTGAAGGTGAGTTTGATGATGCCAACGCCGCTCAAAAAATTGCCGGTGCTGTGAAACAAGGACTTCGTGTAGTTTTCATTAAGGGACCTGAAAACAAGGGTTTGGAAGATGCTGCTCTTGCTTTAGCCAAACAAGCTGCTGATCAAAAAACCGCCATTTATGTTCTCAACAAACAAGCCGACATTGGAGATTTGGCCAACAAGCTCAATGCCATCAACAGAAACAGTAACAACAGACCCGAAGTACACTTTGTCAAATACCGTACTCCTGAAGATGCTGCCAATGCTCAAAATGCCATTCAATCTCAATACGATGCTTTGGGTGGTCCCTCTCACTCTCATAATGGTGGCGTTGCTCCTGTGTTGAACTTTGCTTCCCAAGCTCCCGTCCGTAGTCACGCTGTTCAAACTCCTGGTAATTCTTATTTGCCTTCATCAGTACTTCGTCGTCGGTATTAAGTAATATACATTGAAGGAGTTTCCCTAGAAACTGAATTCATTTCAGTTTTGTTGTTGTTATTACTGTTTTTAAGTGTTAGATCGAATAAAAGTATTTTGTTTTTTTAATAATTAAAATTAAACATTAACAGACTTTCATTTCATAATTAAGAAATCATTTTATACGTTCGCTATAATTTAAGAATTTGACAATTTTCGTTTAACAAATCTGCTGGACTACGATCATTCCTTTCACCATCAAATTGCGTAGGTTAATAATATCCTTAGACTTACAAGTGACTTCTTTACCGACCGAATGTACAACAAACTACACTTGCCTTAAAGAAAAACCTTTTTTTTTTGTAATATTTTTATAGAACGATGTTGTGCGCTCATCATTAAGGAATAACAGCATTTTAATTAAGAATTTTGTAGGAATTTTTAACATGACACAAACTACTTTCCAGTCCACATCACAGAGGCTAGTTGTTTCTGGATTATATCATCAACAAAATATTGTGATCTCGAGCTTATGAAAGCTGAGCAATGACACAGAAAGTGTTTCATTGTGTCGATATCTTCACCAATTGCCCTGAATTCAGGTGTACAAGTAATAAAAGAACGCTGATTAGTCTACTCTAGTTGACCTTATTCAGTCTTAAAATATTCATGGTTTTTCCCTCATCGGAGTCCCCCAGAGTATTTTTGTAATTCTTCGTTCAGTCCCATTTCTTCATAACAGTCTATCCAACAGTTTCGGTCTACTCTCTCAGTTTAGTCTGCAATCTGCTTCGATACCGTATTAACCAGAATATTCGCTTCTTCATTGCGTATCGAGAGCTAATTTTAATCCACTTTTTACATTCCTTGCTCCCATATGCCTGAAGATTATCGCTTTAATTGCCATTTAACTATTAGTGAAGATGTTTAAATCTTTATATGTTACGTTCACCAAATTATCATTAGTTTCGATCCCACGCACCTTTAGCTGAAATACCATGATATAGTCTGGCAGCCGAGGTCAAAGTCTAGTTTCTGATTCTTCTATATTGAAGGTAATTACATAGTAATTTAAAAATTTGGGCCATCTGTCGGTTTCAATTTGAATTATCGGTTATTTCGAATCAAGCAGTACTTATGTATGTCATTCTATTCTGTCACTAAATTCAGTATATTATCTCCACTAAAATGAATAAATCGTTACACACCTGAGCAACATTGGGATTTGTTGTAAATTTATTTCCAAAACAAAGACAATTGGTCGGAAATTGCACGCAAATGTCGTACGAAATTTGGTCGCAAGGAAAGACCAGCAGTGCCCATGCCAGTTTATTGCTAAAGCTCGTGAAACTGGTTTTATTGTTAATGCGCCAAGGCGTAAGCGTGCCCGAAAATTTCGAAGCTGTAGCTGAGAGTGTGCGTGATAATCCATCAACATCATCATTCCCAAGTATTGAACATTTCACGCACCCGTTTACTTCGAAGTTTAGAGAAACAATCTCGGTATGATGCTTCGCTAGATGAGTCAACGAGAAACTGCACGATGGTGTCGATTTTCCAATAAAAAAGGCAACCTTTTCGAATGAAGCACGTTTTCATCTTAGGGGGTACGTTAATAAACAAAATTGCCGTATTTGGGGCTCAGAAATTTACACCAATTTATAGCGTGCGGCTTGTAGAGCGGAGGCATCATTGGCCCATATTTCGCTGAAAATGAAGGCGGCGCAACTATAACGATTAATAGAGACACCTATCGCACCACGATAACCGATTTTTTGTACCCGCTCTTCATGGTATTGATGTAAACGATGTTTGATTTCACATGATGATGCAACTAGCCACACATCTCATGTCACAATCGGTTTATTGTGTGAAACGTTTGGAATACCCGAAATGCTGATGTCAATTGGCCGCCAAGAGGCTGCGATTTGATACCATTGGACTATTTTCTGTGGAGCGCCATTAAAGACAAATGTTACGACGACAAACAACAGGCAATTAAGGGTTCGAAGGCTGAGATAAGTGCATACAATTCAATGAGGTACTGTGAGGCCAGTCGCGGCAGCCATTTGAATGAAATAGTATTCCATTTCTTAACCCGAATAATTGTACTCCACAACAGAAAATAAATTTGGCAAAATTTCAATCGTGTTTGTTTTTATTAAATTCTTAAATTTAAACTTTTAGATTGACAACCCTTTATAAAAATATTCAGAAAAACTTATGCACACAATACTTCATACAATACTGTATATACCAAATAAGTCACAATCATGTGTGAAACAAAAGACATACATTGTTACATACATAGTTGGCGCCTAGCTTCTCACACCACTTATGTTGTGTGTGTTAATTTTATACATGAGTGACGGGACCTACAGTTTAAAGTCGACATCGAACGACAGATTTTTGAGAAACTTTTCACGGCAATTTTATTTACTCTCAGAGTTTTTGCCAGAAATCTGCTGAGAGGAAGCCGCCGAAGAAATATTTTTTTTCGTATTTCGTTTTTGGTGTCCGACCGGGGATTCGAACCTTAGTCTTTTATCTAATACCTGCTAGACTACTACAGCTAAATATTTGCCACGGCTTCGGAAGCATACCTTTAACCGTTGGTCCATATTTTCAATTACTCTGAGATCCGATAACACTGCCATGTACTCTTTGCGGATGTATCGGTTTTTCAACAATCACTCGTGGTTTCTCATTTTTGCTCATTTTTTTTCATCATTTATTTATTGTATCGCCAATAATTGAACAAACAATACATATTCAAATATTAAATCGAATGAAATTAATTTATTTCTGACCAACACCAGAAAGAAGCATCTACATCATTCGATAACTGAATTATTTCTGCATGTACTGCTGTAATAATACGAAGGATTTTATTTTGGCAACTTTGAATTTTTTCAATATGAGAAGCCGAAGCAATTCGCCATTACTCTGAGCGGTTTCGATTGAGGACCCTTTTAAAATCTCATAATCCTTGTACGGCCACAAGTTCTCCAAAGGCGTTAACTAGTGCATTATCGGCTACCCGAATCATCTCTAAGTTCAACACATTTAATCCCGATCTTTTGGCTGAAACTGGCAAAAGTAGATTCGCCTATTTCTGTTAAAATGTTCTCAATTCTAATCAATCTCGAAATATATGATATTCGGCGGCCAATAGAGAGTTGTTTAACAGGGCCAAGTAGGAATTCAAGAGGCGATATAAAAAACTTAAATATGCTTGATGAACTTGCTAGATCAGGTACACTTATACTAAATAGCCATCAATTTATTACTTTTGGCAGACTAGATGCTTATAATCTTCATAATATTTAACTAAGAAATAGTAAATTGGATGGAAAGCGTACTAGTTAGTTACTTAAACTCCACGGTAGGAATATCTCGGTCACTGTTACTGTTCTTTAAGGTCATTATGCTAATCGATAGGAATATAGAGAGGCTTCGGTTATCAAATAGTGACTTCTGTAGATGCTGTAAATCAGTTGAATAACTCTAACATCTTATCTCTTTAGTGTTTAACGAAGCTATAATTTCTTGACATAAAATCGATTGCTGGGTTCATCAAACTTTTAGACTACTTCCCGGCTTAATCTAGGGAAGCCATGCTTTAGCACAAAATCACCATATTGACTATGAATTTGGTATTGAATTTGACAATTGGCTTTGAGGTAATGTTCAATGTGGTATTTTAACCAACGGCTTAAAGACTGTGAGCGAACTTTGATGCCAGTAAAGTAGTCATTTGCTCTGCTCTATACCAATAATTTTATAGCCCTTAAAACACAAATATTTGTTCAACAAGAGTTAGTTTCGCATGTCAAAGTCATTTGGAACTTAAATTATATGGTTGATCTAGTTGGTACTGACTTAACTACAAGCATTAAGGCAGTGAGTACGATTTGCGTTAGAGACTCGGGCCGTTTATGATTATTATTTTCATTCATACGAACTAGCTGCTCACATCGCCCTACAATTAAAGTTAATTCCAAACGAAAAACTTTTGTAAAGCTTTACATTGCAATTTTTTTTTGCACTTAAAGCTTCTGCCAGAAGACTGATGAGCCGAAAAAACTGAAGGAATACTTTTCATATTTCGTTTTGTTCGAAAAGTCTAAACTAGGATTTGGACCATGGGCTCGTGTCTTATAAGCCCACAGTCTATCTACTAGACTATGGCGAAAAATAATTATGTTTCAAAAATAAATTTCTCGTACATTGCCTGTTTTTTTACTCCCTCCCGTAACTATATTTCCGCAGTTCCAATATAATGCGCTGCATTAACAGAAATCATCTCTTGAGAGTTGGTCTCAACAAAAAAATTGTTTTTGTTTATAATAATTTGTTACAATGAATTCATTGATTCAGTCAATGAAATTATGAAAATAAGCCAAAATGAAAAGTCCTTGGTTAAGTTTGTAATGTTAGCGCCAGAAGCGTACGAAAATGTTAACCTTGATCGCATACGATTTCCTTGACTAACTTTAAGTATAACTATGCATTAAAATATGTTTTAATTTAAATTTCACGGTTTCAATTTATTAATAACTTCCTAAAAAAAAAAAAACCACCAAAAGATGTGGTTTAACCCTATTAAACTTTTTAGTTTAATTAAATCGACATTTATTTATTATTTATTATTATGTTTTTTTTTCTTTTTTTTTTTTGTTTTGTTTTTTTTTTATAAAATTTTATTTAAATTTTTCTTTTTTTATTTTTTTTTTCGGTGATTTTATATTCGATCTTAATTAGTTTCTATTATCTTACAACTTATTGTGTTGTTCGCAAAGTTATTAAATATTTTTGTGATAATTATTATGCATTCATTAATTATAAAAATTTAAACAAAAAAAAAAAACAAAAACACACTATGGCTAAAAACAAAAAATTTAATACAATTGATGGAGTGAATCACTGTAGAATGTGGTGTTTGGATACAATAACGTTCAACATTATCGAATGACGTGAGAAAAGTAATGACATTTTCTGTGAAACTATTAACAGATTCCGAGTATCAGCTTACTGAGAAAGAAATTTTTTCAATGCTAATGACAGTTAAACTCCCGATAACACAACTATTAATAGTGCTCACTCAACTCAGTTCAATTTCTAATCGTTGTAAGACGGTAATTCATAGTAGATTTTTGTGTTAATTACTTTATATTTTCATATTAATACAATTTACATACATACATACATACATACATACATACATGTATATAAATATGAATAAAATAAATAGCAGGTCCTCTGGACGCCTCAAAATCCAATGCTCGACTCGAACTACGCTCTAAACTCAGTCAAGGATGGGGGCTTGAAAATTATATTAATGGGTTGATTTTGATGATGAGAGACCAATTCATAAATTAATTGATTTAATTGATTTCACTAACATAACTGTATATCATAGTATACTGACATACATATCATCATAGTATACTGATATACAGTTATGTCACTAAACTATTAAAAAATGTCATTGTAATTAATGTACCATAGTAATTACGATACCATTTAAATTGGTTTTCTTGCACAATAATAATTTGATAATATGTTAGATCTTCTTAATCATATTGAAAATATTTTGATAGGCATACATAAAGGAAAACTGGAAAAAAAAACGCTGTATTATATCTACAGTTGGAAGAAAATAGTGCTCGGTTTTCATGTTAAATATTAACGTGTTGTACTAAGGGAATTAATAAAAGTTATCGATTTTATTTTGTTGTTCTCTGAAACAACCCTAAAACAACTGATGTGTTATCGTAGACAAAGATTGTGTAAAATATTCTTAATTCTTAACTGAATTTTTGAATCTATGGATCAGATAGGTAAAATTTTGTAGTTTGAATTAAAAATACCGATTACTATTTATAACCATAACTTAACAGCGGAGAATGTCAAACTGTGTGAATATTTCTATTCAGTAGAATCGAATAGAAGATTTTGTTCATTCTATGGTCAACATAATCTGCCAAATGCGCAAGCAAGTCGCACTTACTAAGTTTACTCCTTTCAATTCAAAACCTTATACAAGGCAAATAATTGTACATGCTGAAGAGAATATTACTGCTTCAGTACAAAGTTTTGATAAAGATGCGCTTCTCAACTTGTTGGGCACAATTCTTCGTCCACGTGGAAAATTTTACGAAAGGATCTGACCTGTGTGCCCATGAAATACATTTCGTATAGCAATTGAAACTAAACCACCATCATGTTTATAGTGAAGACAATCCTAAATGCATTCACGAATGACAAATATCGTTCACAATATGACAGGAGCTGCTATCATGATGAGCTACCGCGTCTTCCTGATTGAATTTTTACCATGATCAAAACATTAGCAAGATTTATGTAAAACATAACCGCGCAACTTGCATACAGTTGTACTTAACTATCGATTTACTTGTATTGCTAAACGAATTTGATGACAATCTTCTTTCCAGAAGTGATTGGGTTTCCTTATAATTGGTTTAAAATATAATTGATTAATTATTGCAAGCTAAGTAACATGGATCTTATGGTCGGTGTAGTGTAACAGACCAGAGCCTTTGATGAGAATCAAATCCATGACCCTCACGCTAACACCCTAGTACACTACACACTAGACTACTAGGGCGGCACCAATGTTATATAAAATAGTTATTGAATACATACATACATACATACATACATACATAATTTAAAACTGAATTTTCTTACCAACCAACCACTACCAACTTGAATTATATGAAGTTAGATTATAAGGATAGTGGAGTATTAACTCACTGATGCTTTATCACTTTGTTTGTTAATGAGAAAGATTGTAAGACAATCAAGATATTTTGAAACTTTTTTCATGGGCATAATTTTAATTGATGGATCGTAGAAAAATCCTAGCACTTTTAAATTGCAGAGTATAGAGGATTTCAATCAACTTTTTTTTAAATAAAAGAACTTTATTTAAATCAATAATAAATTAACACTTAACAATCTAAGTATAAAGCATGTAAAGCATCATTCGAGTTTCAAGTTGACTATTAAATTTTACTTTTTCAAGCGGTTGAATACAGAAGAGGGCAAATATTCAGAGTTGGGTACTTGAACTCCACCAACTTGTAAAGGAGCACGAGAAGCAAAGTTGAGAACAGGAGCAACACCACCATTGTAGTTTTGAGAAGTACCACCCAAAGAATCGTATTGGCTTTGAATAGCTTTCTGAGCGTTGGCAGCATCTTCTGGAGTACGGTATTTAACAAAGTGCACTTCGGGCTTGCTGTTGTGGTTATTATTGATGGCATTGAACTTTTGGGCCAAAGCAGCAATATCATGTTGTTTGTTGAGCACATAAATGGCAGTTCTTTGTTCGGCAGCTTGTTTGGCCAAAGCGAGTACAGCATTTTCGTAAGCCTTGTTTTCGGGGTTCTTAATGAAAATCACACGGATATTCTTCTTCAAAGATCCAACAATCTTTTGTAGGGCCTGTGGATCATCGAAAGCATCTTCAGGGGCAGTGAATGTGTAAAACTCCTTTTCGTATTGTACATTATTGGTGGGGCCACCATAAGACACAGGACCATTAAGGCCTCCATTTAAACCAGATGACGAACCAGATGATAAGCCAGTGCTAGTAGGAACGCCGTATGATGTAGTTAAACCACCACCAACGGAACCAGGATTAAATGATAATCCCGACGCTGAGTGAGATACAGGTCTGTAATTATAACCCAATTTATCAGCACAGGCTACAGCTACTAAACACAATACAATAAAGGCGCGCATTTTTTTTTTCTTTTCTGTTTTGTTAAGACTGCTACCAAGTTAACTTTCGTTGACTTATCTCGTTTGAATTGTACCAACAGAATGACTAGCTAAGTCAGTGAGGGTGGTTTTTATATTTAAGTGGTCTTGTTAAGATGTTTTTAACATTTTTCAACATTTTATTTAGTACAGAATGATTCTGGCGTCGACATCATTATAGTTCTTTGAAAAAGTGCCGATACCGGTATTAACAAACCATTTGTATTCGTGGTATAAAAACTGTTTATGTTGCATATTCCAGTTCTAATTCAATCTGACTTGTTTAATGTTTTGGTAAATTTTTACTGAATTTAAAAGAACTAAAACTAGTTTCAATAACTAAGCTTAAGGAATTTAAAAAATGCCTACAAGTTTATTGTTGTACGTATTTTAGCGTAGGTTTACGATGTCATTATAATTTTGCAAAAATATTGTGATTTTCACAATTTACAACAAGTAAATGTGAACACTCTACAGTAGCCATGTTAAGCATATTCTACGACAAAAACAAAAAATTAACTGATGTTCATAAAAATAAAAAGTCACTCTTGTCCTCTCTATCTCTCTCTTATTTACTTATGAAAGCTGAAAGGTTTCACTTACGCTTTCTTTATTGCAACTTAACAATTCGATATACAATGTTGTCACATGTTTTTAAAAATTAATCATAGAAATAAATCGAAATTCTTCTACTGGCCCTTGCAACCATTCAGTCAGGATTACGGCCTAGCTTCTCACACCACTTATGTTATGTTTTGTTAATTTTATACATGAGTGGCGGGTAAAGTCGACTCCGAACGACAGATTTCTGAGAAACTTTTCATGGCAATTTTATTTACTCTCCGAGTTTTTGCCAGAAATCTGCTGAGAGGAAGTCGCCGAAGAAATATTTTTTTTTCGTATTTCGTTTTTGATGTCTGACCGGGGATTTAAACCCAGGCCTTTCGTCTAATAAGCCAACACACTACCTACTAGACTACGGCGACTTCATGAAACTATATGAAAATATATTTCTTCCTCTATTTCCTCTCAGTCGATATCTCTATTCCTGCGCATCTACGTGTCTGTTCACAAATACCTGCTACTTACCAGTTCCTGCCTGTCATACATTTGCAATATGTAGCGGAAAGGCTAGTCGATTCACGCTCTATCCCATGCATGTTATGATTTTCGTTTTGATAATTTATTCAGCGATTTTTGAGTGACTCTATCTACTGCGATTATTATGAATTAAACCAGTATTTTGTATGCGTATGTGTGTGTGTGTGTGTGTACTATAGAGACGGTCAAACAACTGAAATAACTTTAACTATATTTAACATATTAATTGAGTTCTATCGATTAACTTTTTTTCTTTCTTTTTTTTCTTTTTTTTCTTTTTTTTTGTTCAAATTAGTAAATTGCTCGATTAAAAATACTTAATTTGGCTTGTGGGGTTTTTTTTTTTGTTTTTGTTTTTGTGAGTTTTTTAGTTTAATTTTTGTTTAAATATTCTTATAGAAGAGAAATAATTTGAAATAAATTTTCTTATAAAAACGGGTGGTAATGCCATTTAATTTTTTTTATTTCGAAAATATTTAAACTTTGCAATCCATTAGTTTTCTCTTTCTTATTGTATGCACAATAAATATTGTATTCATTTACCCTTATTGTGAAGTGTATTCTTTAAATTCACTCTTAATATCAAAAGTTTAATTACTTTCTGTAGATAAATTGTAAATAATTTAAATTTTAAAAACAAATTACTTTTGCAGTAACAGAAATATTGTGCGGAAGGGATAGAAAAGGTGCCCTTGGACATGAGATTCTTTATTCGTAACTTAATAAAGGACAGAAAGCAAGTATTTCACATACGATACAATTAATGCGGTTTAAGAACGAATTTCATACATAATACAGCGATCTGATTGATATACGAGGAAGAGAAGTAATCTTTTTACGTAGAATGTTTTTTTTAGCAATTTCTTTTATTCCTTTGACCATATTCGGTTTAGAATAGTAACTTCATTAATGAGCATTTCAAAGAAGATTGTGCTCCATTCCAGAAGTCGCCGCAGTCTCCGGTTTTAAACCCCAGATCAGACATCAAACGAAATACAAAAAAATATTTCTTCGGCGACTTCCTCTTAGCAAATTTATGACAAAAACTCTGGGAATAAATTCAATTGCCATGAAATGTTTCTCAAAAAAATCTGTCGTTCAGCAAAAATCTGTTCGTGTCGACTCTAAACTGTAGGCCCCAGCACTCTTGTATAAAATTAATGAAACAAACACAATCTTAAAGTCAGAGAATAATCTGCAACCAGTCCTTATGGCTTAGTACTGAAAAGAAGAAAAGGGATATCTTTTTATTATTCCCCGACACTTTTACTTTGGCCCTCCTGGATGGCATACTAGCACTAGCTAGATGTTAAGTAATGCGTGCAGCGGAGCTCAATCCCCTGGACGTTAAATTTGGGTTATGCTTAGAGCTTGGAACACACTACGCAAAAATAAAAATCCAATGAAAGCCAATACACAAGCCTCTAGAAAGAACCTCTCAAAAGTTAATGACCATGGTAAACGTTTAAAGGACAATGATTTACGTATAGGCACTTGGAATGTCCGCACCCTTCACAGGGTAGGGTCTTCCAGTTAGCTGGCGGATGCCCTCATGAAATGTAGAACTGACATCCCTACCATACAGGAAATGCGACAGATAGGACAATAATACAAAAGGCTGGCTTATTTATGGTTAATAAGAGACTTAGAGATGAGATGACTGCTGCCAACTTTAATAGCTATCTTTTTTTGTGTTCTCGATTATCACTTTTGTTATTTTATTTTAAATTTCAAGTATAATAATAAACTTACATTTTTATAAATTTTGGCACGTTTGCACCAAAATAAAAATACTTTTTCGAACTGACGAGTAAAATACTCGATTAGAACCTCGTTATCGTATGCTGTCATTCTCAAATTACGATAGAACTTATTCGATGACGAATGCGGTGATCCCAATTAGAAAATTTACAAGTAATATTACCCTATCACGTATGCGTAATTCGGCCAGATGTTATAGTATTTTACCCTGATACAGATTCTACCAATTCTTTGTTCACAGGAGTGAAACCAGTGGAAAGATGGTGA
>QOCX01000515.1:19901-103647 GCA_005959815.1 Sarcophaga bullata
TCAATTTTAAACCCTAATGTGCAAGTGAGACACAATTAACACGAGTTGGACAAAAATAAGCGATCAAATAAAATGTTCTCTTAGACGATAAAAATTAAAATTTTTTTATTAATTTTTGTGTATTAATAAAGAATAAAAACTAATCTGTAATATTTAGAGATCTTTCTTTTATTAATAGAAAACGATCCTTCGTATTTATACTCTTCAATTTTTTAGGTGTGAAGTTATAAATGTTATTATGCGATCAGTCTTTGAGAGTATCTCACAATGCTAGTCTTATGTTAATACTACGTGTGAAGCCAAAATAGATATTTTTGTATTTTTTTTTCCTTTTTTGCATAAAATCTTTTGCGTAAAATCCTCCTCTAAATTGACCCAATACTTTCAGTGACCGAGGAATCTAAGTGTGAAATTGAGAGATGTTCTGTATATATAAGAGAACTTTAAAGAGAATACACAAGTTATGCAATGCAGGCCAAACTTGGCAATTTTTTCCGGGGTGTAATGATTTCTTTTTTCGTTCCTTAGAATTTCCCATCAAGTTTTAAGTATTCTTATTGTTCTTTCAATAATACATTGATCTTTTGCATGTATTTCATTAAAATATGTTTCTGCAGAGCCTTCTTCTCGATTTCTATAAGGAGTTATCAACCAGGGTTCAACCATTGTATTCTGAGTTGCCTAAAATAAAAGTAATTTAATGGATATATAACATAACAAATAGTAAAGTATTGCAATTAAAAATTTACCCAAAAGCCAAACATTCTTCAGGCTATTTGCCTCTAAATAACGCCTTTCGTCATACTGTTTCCAAACAAAGGAGTCATGTGATGCCCCTCCATATTTGGAATTAATGGATAAAATTTTGTTCTCATGATCACAAATCTAAAAACATGTACAATAATAATACACAAATATGTATGTATGTTTAGGAATACATTAACATATTAATGAACTTTACATACTTTACTATTGAGTTGATGCTGTAGGGATCCCATCTTCGATTGAAGAACATATGATCATTATCTGACGGCTTTTGAAGTCCAAAATGCCGATCACTAAAATTTCAAAAGCAGCATATAAAAAAGATAAATAAGGCATTACGTTAATATAACATTATACATTTACCTCCAGGAAGTTTAAATTTTTGCATGATGAATGATTTCATACAGAAATATGATTCATTAGGGAGATACTTAATGAACTTTTGGGCAAACTGCGCTTTTACACATTCCCATTAGGTAGTCATTGCCAACAGTGTGTTTGAAACTTCACTAGCCAGAAGCTACAGCTAGCTGCAGCTTTGGTGGTAGGGAGGTGGACATTAACATTTGAAATATAGTTCTGAAAGAAAAAAATGAAACGCTCCTTTTGAAAGCCTAAATCTGAAAAAATAAATATTATTTAAAATGTAATTTGATAATGTAATTTACTTGCGCATTAGTCGAAAGAGATATTGGATCGCTTTTATGCTTCATTTCTTCTCGAATACGTACTGTGCTATAATCGTATTCAGGATCAGACGACGATAAGCACAATGATATAAGCTCGGATAAGTTTCATCGTTCCCCATCTAACCTCAGCGACAGTGGTGAACTGTGGGCGAACATCTGCCACTCCTTTCGCAAATACTGCGGAAACAGTCCTTGGTTTGAACGCCCACCCCAACGAAATCAATGGTACGATGAGGAAAATCGTTAGCAGCTACAGCAAAACACTTTGCATTCAAGGAAACGTTTCACTCAGCTGCTACGTGAGCATTTGTTTAGAACTATAGAGAGTGGAGATGAGAGACATCTTTTCAGACGCAAGAAGAGGGAGCAGGAAAAGGGGGAGCGTAAGGAAGACGAATGTGTGATATGAGAATGGCGCTCGAAAATTCTATTAAAATGTTAATCGCCTAAAAGTAGCCCAGAGTGTCTTCCTGCGAACATGAGAATGGACTTGATAAGAGATTCGCAGGGGGTGTTGAGTTTGTAGAAGGAAACTCTTTCTCTACTCCGGTAAAAGGCAATGATGATGGCGTGGAGATTCTAGCCATAAAGAGGTCAAAGTCGCGATTATGTGTCTTAAAAACTAGAAAGCTGCAGTTCTGATGACCACCCCGCTTAATTGCTTAAGACCGGAATAATGAGTTGGTAGAGCGCATGCACCAGATTATTTACAAAAATATGGCAGAATGACGTTGAGGAATCTTGGTGTTTATATGAAATGATTCGTACTTCTTCAGGTGAATCATACTTATGCTTAAATTCCGGTTTTTCTAATATTTAAACATTTTCTCTTAGTGACAAGCTAAGGTATCATTATAATTATTTTTATCAGGATACCAAAGGAAGAGAAAAGAAAAGAAAAGAAAAGAAGAAAAATTCTGTGAATTACATAAAAAAACTCAAGAACTTATTTTCATTAAATAGAATTTTTTTTTTTTTATTCGAAATCGTTTAATCATTAACAATCAACAAGATAAACTTAACAAATCAGTCGTGTTTAAATTTAATACATTTTTTAAAACACTAATCCATCAATCAATCAATATAATCTATGGAACCTAATATATGCTTAGGAACGGTTACGGAAGATTGATGAAGGCAAGTATGAGTTGTCGGGGGTATGAGCGGGAGCAGTGTGGACGGGTGCTTGAGAAGCGAAGTTAAGAACGGGAGCAACGCCACCATTGTGAGATTGAGAAGTGCCACCCAAGGAATCGTATTGGGATTGGATAGCTTTTTGAGCATTGGCAGCATCTTCAGGGGTACGGTATTTGACAAAGTGTACTTCGGGTTTGTTGTTGTGGTTGTTGTTGATGGCATTGAGTTTGTGGGCCAAATCTCCAATATCGGCTTGTTTGTTGAGGACATAGATGGCAGTTTTCTGTTCAGAAGCATGTTTGGCCAAAGCGAGAGCAGCGTTTTCAAGTCCTTTGTTTTCGGGGCCCTTGATGAAGATGACACGGAGACCTTGTTTCACACTACCGGCAATCTTTTGAGCGGCATTGGCATCGTCAAATTCGCCTTCAGGAGCAGAGAAAGTATAGAATTCCTTTTCCAATTCAGCGGGAGCGGTGTATGAAGGGGCATCGTAAGAAACACCACCAGCATTGCCACCGAAACCAGATCCAATACCACCGAAACTGCTGCCGCCGAGACTGCTGCCACCGGAACCTCCCAAGCCGCTGCCAATACTGCCACCGAAACCTCCTAAACCGCTTCCGATGCTACCACCACCTAAACCGCTGCCCAAACTGCTGCCAGAAAATCCGCCACCAATGGAGCCACCAAGACTACCGCTGGAAAGGCTACCACCAATACCAGATCCTGGGGTGAAAGACAGACCACTAGCAGAGTGACCAACAGGTTGGTAGTTGTAGCCCAATTTGTCGGCACAAGCCACAGCTACGAAGCACATTACCTACAATAAACGAATCGAATTCATATCACAATTAATTAAAACTTTAATATCCTTTAATCCTTTAGCGCATATCGGCTATGATAAGAACTTACGATAAAAGCACGCATTTTGTTTATGTTTGATTTGTTCTTTCTTGTTGAGAAGTGAGTTGAACTCTGTCTTTTCAAAGATTTACCTCCAGTTTATATAGCAAAAAATTAAGAAAAAAAAATAAATAAAAACTATCAGTTTTTAAAAGATATGTTTAGAAAAATTAGTATCATAGCAGCGAATCACAACAATGCTCTTCAAGTACGTTTAGTTTGTTTTCATTTTATTTCATCTTCTATTTTGGTGATGGTCAAATGTGACGTATTGTTGTTGTTGCCGTACATGGATACAATACAAAAATTAAATCATTGAATTTGTTAATAACAAAAAAGCATCACTACTCACACTAGCAATTTGTCTTTACTCATCTATTGACCCACAAACAACAAGAACGATTGACAAAAACAAAATACTTCATCAGCTAAATAGCCCCAATAGCTTAAACAAATTAATGATCTACTTAATGATAGTTTTACTGACTGCTATTTGCAAGTCCATTAACCCTTAAATAATACCAGTTAAACATAAAAATAATAAAAACACAAATCGTATTACAATGTGTTTTTCTTGTAAACGAAAATTTGCCAAATAATAGTCGCTGATGATCGATCAGTCATCAATTCAATGGAGCTGCTGTATTACGGAATCAGTCTCGTTTCACGATCACGATATAATCCGAAATTAATGTTCGTTTCTTTAACACAAATTTTTATTTTTTTACAAACAAAAGTTTAATTATAGACAGACGCCATCATTTTTGTTAAATTATTTCCCTCCAAAAATTTGAATTTCATTTAAAACATGGCGTCTGTTTTGCTCTAAAAAAGTGTTCACTGACAATAAATTTCAAATTTACACAAAAAAAAAGAAAGAAAAAAAGTCAATAAAAATGATTTATTAATTAAGCCCCATAAAGTTTAACGTTGTTTTGCAAATGATTTAAATTACTTACAGCACTGGACAGAATTATAGTATCAAAGAGAAAAAAAATTATATTTAGAAAAAATTTAATATTAAAAGCGAAAATGATTTGTTTTTAATAATGTGGTAGGTAAACCGATAAATTCTTAAAACTGTACAGTCGCGAATCGCTATCCTTTTGAAATAATACAATACAGATCGTGTGTACCGTACATTTGAAAGGCAAACTGCTTTTTTTTGCCGATTTTATAAAACTGTGGGGATTTGAAAGGAATGATCAACCATACGACTTACTCTGGTTTTGTTTCAATGTCGATAATCTGTTGATTCCATTAAGATTCTCAGGATTCGTTTCACATCTCTCCATAATTTTTTCTTAACCTTTGATTATTTTGGTTCCAAGAGCATTATCTGCAAGGAGTAATACATCGATTTAGCGTATAGTATCGTATCGTTTTTATTTTTGAGACTGATGGCTAGACATATGAGCAATACACACAAGCGATTGTATCGTTGTATTGAGTGCATTGTTAATGATAATGATAATTTTCATATAAAAATCCGATACGCTTATGTAAATTTGTTTTCGTATATTTTTAAAAGTTATATTGGTACTATCAGTTTATGTAAATGCCTGTAATCAAGAAGGAGAATAAAAATACAAAATATTTTCTATGTAACTTGGGTGAACAATTAAACAGTGAAAATACACACGAATAATTTCCTAGTCCACTCATTACGTTGAGTGGAACTCAAAAATACTTTTTGTTATATTTCTCGAACCCTCCAAACTTCTTTTATTCACAAAAACTGCTTTTTTGATCTTTTCACACAAAATCATTGATTACCATAATATGTTTGAACCTATTTTAAAAATCCAAAGTTTTTTAGAAAGGCGAGCGTTTAACCTTTAGAGCGTATACATAAACATTTTGTTCAAACTTATATCTTACGGGTTTTGATCGGGTAAACTTGGAAAATATGATTTCTCGTTTTTTTAAGTTTAGCTATACGTAGTAGAAAAATTAAATTAAAAAATATAAGATAAATGCTGACATTCTAAAAGTGCATTATCTTTTGAAGAAATTGACAATTCGTTTGATCAAATCGGACAAAAATTACAGCAGTTACTATTTAAATAGTAAAACAATTGCGTTTATTTTTTTTTGTATATGTTATCTTATCAAATGAACTTTCAGTTCAAAATTTTCAGAATTCTTGATGTGTCTTGACTGTTTATCACAAAATGCGTCTATTTCACATTTCCACGACTACTAGAAGTCGGCTAATATTTGTGTTTTTTGCAAATATTATTATTTGCACAAACATAGGCCAACTTCTGGTAATATAATTCGACAGTTAGACTCTTTAAGTAATAAGAACGCTAATTTTTATCCGGTTTGATCGAACGAAATGTCAATCTCTTCACAAGATAATGCACTTTCAGAATGTCATTACTTATTTCGGACAAACTTGAAAAAGTGTGAAAAAAAATTCGAAATTGTCAAGTTTACCTCATCAAATCTCATAACATATTAAGAAAATATATATGTACGTATATCGTTTCAAAGGCCCATCCCTCTCCTTTCCAATAAGGTTTAAATTTTGGACATTGATTTAGAAATGTTTGTGTAATCAAAATTTCCGCGTAATGTAAAAGAAAAAACAGTTTTTGTCAAATAATACTCAACTAACTGAACAACTTAGGCAAGGTAGTTACTCGGTGTATTTAATTTTTTGTATTTTGTCGCATAGTGTAATTAATAAATTTACTTTTGATTGTGATATCTGTCATTTCGTTACTCCACAATCAATACTGACATTCATCATCTTAACGGTTCTTAACGTTTAAAACATGGGAAGAAAAATACAATATAACGCTGGGTGTTCACACACAAAAAGTATATTCAATACAACATATACGATACAAAGTCGTATGAATTAGCCAATTATTCTCTATTAGCCATATTAGCTATATGAATCAGGTACAAACCTGATTAATTTAAAGCACTTCGAATACATAACCAATTAAATTACAGTGTTGTTTACATTGTATTATTAAAATATTTAAACAGATCTTGGGGAAATTTTTAATAAAATTTTTTAGATCAGAAGCAATCTATCACAATATAATTTTAAAAACAAGTACTGTTTCCCCCTCTTAAACAGCTTAGTGACCGACATATTGACACTTAGTATGAACATCCTATGAATGTTGAAAGGTCTGAGAAACAATACAACTGAACTGTTAACGGCTGGAAAAAAGCTCAAAAGAAAATAAATTCAATCACGTTCAAAACAACTATTGTCGCACATCAGGCGAAAACATAGAAAAACTGCTCAATTCAAACTAAAGAAATTTTGAATCTGTAGAGACAAAATGTGTTATTAGCGTCTTAATTAATACAGGATTTTAAACACAAATAATAAATAAGCAAATCTGAGTAGATATATATACAAAAATAGATCTTATTGATCATTATAGCATAATACACACAAATGTACACAGTACTGTTCCTCAGTATATCTGCTTCTAGTCGTTTGTAATTATTTTGATATGTTCATTACGATGGAACGATATCTTTCTTTCATTTTGATTTACTCTGTGTTGTTCGCTTGTTACTGGTTCCACATAACAATTGAAAATGTGTAAGCATGTACACAGTTGGTATTTGCTAGATCATATTTACCAGTCATTAACTATACGGCGTAGTGGTGATAAACATTGAGGTGATAATGGGACACTCTTCTCTGGGTACTGACGCCAGGAGACTGGGAGTACCTCATAACGACTGATACATAAGCTGCAACCACGATAAGGAAACATAGACCACAGAACAACCTGAAAAGTAGAATTCTTGATAACTTAGAATTTAGAGACAAAACGCAGCTTCATAAGACTGTCGGGATGGTTAAGGAATACCAACCAGATGCTATAATTATATGACGGAATAGGTAATATCAGTCCAGTTTATCCTACTACTACTAATATTTCTTTGACAACTTTTATGCATTTAAAAATAATGCTATAGTTTTGCACACAATTGTTTTTAAACATAAGCTTTTCGTATAAGATTTATACGATGCTTAAATCATAATCACAACAATCTATAGAGTTGACTTGTTCGATTTGATTTTTCGATTCGGTAGGTGTTGAAAATGAGACACTTGCATTTAACACCATACAAGTAATTGGAATAAAAAAAATAACCCGTTATAAGTTGTTAGGTGTTAAACGTTTAGTTGACGCCATTTACTTTTGATTGTGGTTATTCTTTACACATACACTGATTGAGATTTAATTACTAGTAAAAGTCATAAATGCGTTGGTAAACGTACCTGTATTTCAATACATCAATACTTAAGTATTAACAGTTCTATTTATTAATCAGAATAGAATTTCAAATTACATTCAAATTACATATAAAGATCTGGCGTATTTTTTTAACTATAAAAAATATTTTTTAATACTTACCACAAACGGGATCATGCAGTTCAGTTGCTAAATCATTTTTTGAACAATTTATTTAATTTCAATATAAATTGCACTCTATACACTATATACGTATGTATGTAACTATCACCCTACACAATATATGATAAGTAATTTTACTATTCTGGTAATCAATAACATTTTTATGACTTGATTATGATAATTTCAAAATGTTTTTTAATCATAGAACTTCCTAAACTGGATATTAATTCCCAATGAGTTGACGGATATTGTTTTGGCGTCTGAATAAAATTTTACACATCCGTGTTAGGTGGTCGAATAATGCATATTAAAGTAATCAAAAAATGCATCAATAAATTTACATTCATTACTAAACTTGTTTCTTTTATTTGTTTATTGTTAATAATTTTTAATACAAACCAATCGTATCTTTAACATAATTATAATAACTGTTTACATTTTTACTAAAAATAGTGTGATTTGATTAAAATTGTTTAATTGAAGCCAATCATCGACTAGTTAAGGGCATGCCAATTAAACTTTTAGCACTCATTTACATTGGCAGAAACCAGATACCAGAAGCTTTAAGAGTTCAATTAATTTTTTTTTTATTTTTAATTTTAAGAAAAATCAATATTGTTACATATTTAATTAGTTTTTATTAATTTTAGTTCTTTTTATTAGCAAAGATTTTCATTACTCGAGCAAGCAATTAAATATAATTTAATTTTTTTTTTGTCTAATGAGCAAATGAAACCATTGTGGAACATAAGATAAATTTCACTGCTCCTTATGGTTTCCGTATTCCATAAATTAAAAGACTTGTATTTCCACAAAATAATAATTTCAGAATACTACTGTCGAGAGAGAATCAACAACCGTCATTGTACAAAGTTTAATGAAGATTCAGGTCTTGAGAAGGATTATGACTGAATTAGCAAAGTTCTTCATCATTACACTCAATACAAAATACAATACATTTTCATAGAGGATGTAGGATAGCACTGAAATATACACACGAAAAAAAATCGTATTACATTATTTCATTATTCAGAAGAATCTGTAAATATTTATTAAAATTGGTCCATAATCGAACCAAGACAAGACATTGAGTGAGTTAAGGTAGAGTATAATTGAATCAGAAAATTCCTTAATTTAGCATTTTATAACATCAAGGACGATATTACCTATGCCAATAGTTGGTTACTTCAATCTTATTATCAATATTAAATTCTCGATCCAGTAAAATGCCAAACAATTATCGCTGTAGCTATTTTAATTCAAAATTCACAATCTTTTATGAAAACGGCCTTTATGAAAACGGCGAAAGCGAGAGGGAATAAAAAAGCACCAAGGGAATGCACTTCCTGCGATTGAGAACGTGCACTACCAGGTTAACAATGAATGTAGTAATTATGTCATATCATATTATGTTATATCGTGATTATTTTGTTAACATTTTTCAGAAACTCGCATAACATAACTATTGTAACATGACATAACATATCATAACATAACCACTATTAAAGAATCCATCATTCAATATTTTAGAACTTGGTTTGAACAATTTTTATTGACATCCAGATAACGAAGAAAACGTTTGAAATGAAACACTGTCGGTAACAATATTTTCTGAGAGATAAGCATATGACTTAGCAATTCACTGATCTTCAGGGCATAATAATTGAAGTTAGCTTCGTACCTACCTAATGAAAAGTTAAAATGCGACTTTAATAGTAGAAATTTTGCAAATAATAATTGTTGAATGAAGAATTAAGAGGAACATCACCATATACCAAGCTGTATAAATGGATACAAACATATTTGCAACTATGATTAGCTTATGATTGCAGAGTGCTTAAACTAAAGCTATATCGGGTTCATATAGATTTTGACGATTTATTTTAGTATAATAAACATTGTTAATATTGGTCAGACATCTAGAACGAAATGAAATATGAAAAAAGACATCTTTCAAGAATTTCTCTCAAGAGTTTGGTATAAACTCCTATAAAATGGAGAGAATGCTTGATCAGAAATTTGAGACTGGTATGGATTTAATTTTTTGTGATCAATAAATGTTCAATTTGTTGGTAATTTTCGAACTCATTCTCTACAATTTCTTAATTTTATTTAACAACTTTAAAATGCCATCAGAAGTCAACAAATTACGGCCTTTTGTTTCTTCAAATATTGTAATTTGTTATGAATTTGTCAGAATATATTTGTATTGAATATATTCATTTAGATTTCTTTAATCTTCTCTAGTTTTCTACAACTGATCAAAAATTTATCAGAGTCGGATAACATTTTGCTCCCATTGACCGAGTCGTTTTTTTCTTCTTTTTTTTTTCTGACAGGTAGTAATTATTTGGATCGTTTGTCTACGAGTTTTATTATTATGGACATTATTTATGATTAGATTTTTGTCATTTTCGTGAAGCTTGCATATTTGACAAACTTTAACCTTTTATTTGAAATTTGCTGTCGTTCTTTTCTTATTTATCGAGTTTTTTTTTTCTTGACTTAAAGAAAATAAAATTCAAAAATATTTAAAAATCATGCAAGTGAATAATTAATAACAGTATTGAAAAAATACATACATAAGTATGTAGATATATAGTAAGTTACAAAGAATAGCTTCAGGGAAGAATGGCAGCTTAATTTAAAAACTTTAAAAACACTGACAGATAATTATCAACTTTGAATTAATATTACCAATACCATATGGTCATTCAATACTAATTAAATTAAATAAAACAATATCAAATAAATGATCGGAATTGTTCGGTGTGAGTTGTCATAAATTTATCGATAACATATTTCGGTATACGGTGCAATGTTTTAAATTCAATTCAATTGTTATTTATCTTCAGATCTTAACCAAATACGCCTGGTACATGTAATTGAAGACCACCACTGCTATCAAACAATGACAAATAATAAAATCAAATATTTTTAAATATCAATTCAAATATTTGTCAAAAAAAAAAAGAAAAAAAAAAGTTGCATTTGTTTTTACGAAATTCATAAAGAAAAAATAAAAATAAAAATAAAAAGAATAATGAACGAATGGACTAATGGAAATAGCGAGGCAAGTAAAATATTTCTATAAACAACAAAAGAAAAATAACTAATTTATCTGCCTGCCTAGTCGACAGTTTTGCGGATGGCGACACAATGCCCGTTTTTTTTTTTTTTTTTTTTTTTTTTTTTTTTTTTTTGTTAAAATAATTCCATCAAATTTCGACAAATACTCAGCATATGCAAATTATGCGATAAGCAAAAGCAAAACAAAAAACAAAAACAAATATTATAATGTATCGCATTTTATTGGGTTTTATTTAAACGAAGAAGAAGACGTTGTTGATAAAATTATGCAAAAAAAAATCTTTAATTTTAATAATAAAAACTACATTTATTTCCTTCCATTTTTCATATGACATGATGAATTTTTTTCCATTTTGTTTAAACACAAAAGAAATGAAATGAAATTAATTTTAAAATTAAATTTCTTTACTTGACGATTCACAGATGGCTAGAACAGTAATCAGTAATCAGTTTCATTACATGAAAATCAAAATGGAACAATAATATCACAAAGAAATTTATTAAATTTTATACAATTGATATAGAAAGTTATATATGTATGCATATACATTTAGTGTATAGTTGTTGACTTATTACATGTGAGACCACAGTTCAAACCCCAGGTCAGACATTTCCAAAAAAAAAAAAACGAATTGTGAAGAAGATATATGTTCGGCGACTGTCCTTCAGCAGAATTCTGGCAAAAACTCTCAAAGTAATTAATACACATAACATCAATGGTGTGAGAAGCTAAATCGTAATTGGTCTAGCTGACTGAGGAGTTGTAATGACTAATTATATATGTATGTATGTATATATTTTCTACTATAAACTAACGAACATAGTTACTGACATGTGTACTGGAAGCTTTTGTAGCCTATATTTCGATATCTGAATTAGAATCGATAAAATAATTTGAAAATATAATATTAGCGGTTAATGTCTATCGTCCAATAAAATTCACATCTTTTCTGTACAAAAGATCAAGTTTAGAATTTTCAAATTTTGTAATTAGATGTATGACATCGAATATAAACTTCGATGATTGCATTCAAAAATATTTTCGTACTTTTTAGTTCTTGATTACTGTACATACATGACTGGCAATTAGTCAGGATTACGGCCTAGCTTCTCACACCACTTATGTTGTGCGTGTTAATTTTATACATGAGTGGCGGGACCTACAGTTTAACGTCGACTCCGAACGACAGATTTTTGAGAAACTTTTCATGGCAATTTTATTTACTCTCAGAGTTTTTGCCAGAAATCTGCTGGAGAGGAAGTCGCCGAAGAAATATTTTTCATGCATATTTCGTTTTTGATGTGCTGACCGGGGATTCGAACCCTGGCCTTTCGTCTAATAAGCCAACACACTACCCACTAGACTACGGTTTTACTGTGTTTGTTACATATATTGTCGCATATGTTTTTGAAGTTTAATTTAAAAATAAACTTTAAATAGATATTCTCAGCATATTAGCAAATGTACTTGCAGGTCAACAACATGTACATTAAATCGCCCGTGTGTATGTTTGCAAACGTATTTTTTGTAGGTGAAATAACGATTATATATCGCTTTTATTTCATCTCTATCACAAAGATATATGACCAATGTTGTCTTTCAAAGTTTTGATTGATTCTGGTAACACGGTAAACGGATTAATCGAATTTATTTCACTGAGTTTAAAGACAAACTGTTTTAGAATTTCTTTTCCTAATATATGATCTGTTTTGTCCCGCAATATTATTTAATTAGTAAGTGATAAAAAAATGTATTTTCAACATATCAAAATTTTGTTATGAAATTTTAGGTGAAGCTAAATGAAAAGGTAATTATTGTGTGCTTACAAATGTATATTATTTGGAAATCGTCATCTCAGAAATGAGTTTCCAGCATAAATTTCTTTGGATATTCTTACAACAATTGAACCATTAAACCAAATCTGATCTACCACGATGATGAGTATGCTTGGTATTTGTATGTCCTGTACTGTTAGCCTCACAACTTTTAAACAACCGTTATTATTTCAACCACGGTCGTCTCAATTTAGTATTCACAATCTAAATGATGTTACAATACATTAATTCGTTCATTTAATGTACAAAACCTTCATTGTTTCGTGTATTGTCGTTCTTGAAGTGACAGCTGTTGACTTAATTCCATGCAACACTTCTCTGTTGTTGTTTGGACATGGACTGACTGTGAGCATCAGTGCAGCTTTACCATGACCGAATTTAATTTAATTTATGTTTCAATCTTTAAAAAAAAAAGAATTTCATATTTTATGGTTTTTAAAACTGAATTTAAAGATTTAAAAAAATTCTCTCTTTTTTTTAATTGGTTATTACAACCATTCAGTCACGATTACGGACTAGTTTCTTACACCATTTATGTTGTCTGTGATATATTTATGCATGATTGATACAGTTTAAAATCGACACCGAACGACAGATTTCCAATGCAAATTTTTATTTACTCTCAGAGCTTCTGACTTGATAGAAATCTGAGAAATATTTTTTGAACCGTGGCCTAACGTCTAATAAACCAACACACTACCTACTGGACTTCAGCGACTTCGAATTCTCGTACAACAAATAAAACCATTTTAAATTAATATTAAAAATATGTTTTTAATTTTTGCTGCTGCTCAGATAACGTGATCATCTCTACTTTTCAAAAAAAATTTTTTTAAATCTGCTGAGATTTTCTGCATTTCTATGTCAAAGTAGATTTCTTCAAATGTACTGTTTACTTATGGTTCTTTATTGAATTTTATGGCCAACATGATTCCACAAGTGTCCAGAAACTAAAAACATTCCAAAAGCTAAAGAATTAGTAAAGAATACAGTGAGAGTGTTTCGGACATACATATGTACATACAATAAATAATTGGTCATTACAACCCTTTAGTCAGGATTACGACTTAGACAAACCACAGTTTAAAGTCGACTCCGAACGACAGATGTTTTTGAGAAACTTTTCATGGCAATCGTATTTTACTCTCAGAGTTTTTGCCAGAAATCTGCTGAGAGGAAGTCGCCGAAGGAAAATTTTCTTATTTTCGTTTTTGATGTCTGACCTGGGGCCTTACGTCTAATAAGCCCACACTACCTAACTAGACCACGGTAACTTCGTAAACTCAACTTGTTGGAGTATAAATCTACAAGTGTAAAACACTTCTCAAAAGCGAGTAACTTTAGATTTAAGACTACAGTGTTTCGGAAATATCATCAACGAATTATTATCAGCAACAAACTGTTCAAATAAAAGATATTTACGATCGATGAAAAATGTGAAAGGTCTGTGATCCTAACCCTCTTATATTGATTTCTACCATCTGATGATCATTTGTGTAAAATAATCCATGAAGAGAAACGCAAATTGTCAAACAGATTATTATGTTATATACATCTTTGGTTATAATTTCACACAAAGTTGAATGTGTTGTGTATGTATACACATTTTAGAATAAAAACAATACAAAATAAAAAGAAATTCAAAGCAAAATAAATCATAAAATCACTCTCAGTTTCATAGTAAAAAAATATTTTTTTTATTTGAAATCAAAATTCAAATTCTAACTGGTTTCCAGTTGAGCAACAGACAGAAATCATAAAAACTTTATTGCCTTTATTGTAATATAGTGGCAGTTCGGTATGAGGCCATGGTCAAGGAGAAATTAAAATTTCATTGAACTTTGACACAATTTTACAAACGTATGGTAAAAGCAGAACTAATAAAATTTCTGAAAACCATTTATCTACTGATGGTTGTATAAACCAGTACCAAATCATCCATATAAACCTATCTACCAGCATACCATAGTATTTTAGCAGTGAAAAATAACAACTAGTAGTGGTTGTAGTAACTTGTTTAATACCAACAACAAAGAACCACTAAATTTTGAAACGTTGTGGTAACGTGGGTAAACAAAACATCAACTAAAACGAATACGAATTTGAATAACTTGAAACACTTTAACTCAAATAGTTGGAAACAACGAAAATAAAGATAGTAAGAGTGAAATCAAAAAAGCCTATAAATATCTTGAACTTATAAAAGACAGTAATTATAAATAACAGTGATGGGTAACGCTAGAGCACTATTCTAAATTTTTTTTTCACATTTCAGATGTTTTCGGTTTTATTACTGTTTTTTGAAAAACTTTCTTTCATATTTTGTGTAGAATATACGGAACAGAATACTAAATTTAGGAAATGAAAACAATACTCCAATTGATCGCCTTCGATCTACATAAATATACTTTTTCATTAATTGTTTCGCCAATGCTTAGCAGCAATTATTCGAAACAGCTTTTGAACATTGAATGAAAAGCCGTAGTCTAGTAGGTAGTGTGTTGGCTTATTAGACGAAAGTAGAGGGTTCGAATCCCCGGTCAGACATCAAAAACGAAATATGCGGCGGCTTTCTCTGAGAGTAAAATACGATTGCCATGAAAAATTTCTCATCTGTCGTTCGGAGTCGACTTTAAAATGTAGGTGCCGCCACTCATGTATAACATTAACACTCACAACATAAGTGGTGTTAGAAGCTAGGCCGTAAAGCTGACTGAAGGTTTGTAATGGCCAAATATGTATGTATGTATGTATCCGCTTAGATACTTTTGTAAAACTACAAGGTTTGTTTGTTATTTTAGACAACCTAATTTCCATCTCGCCTAATATATGCATGAGCGTACTTATTCAATGCAACCGCCTTGAATTGCTTATACTTGCTGTGGAATAAAATCAAATTATTGTTTTGTGTGGAACGAGTATCGATAGGAATAATATGTGCATTTCGTGGATCGATTTTTCTCGAATGAAGCTCATTTTCAACTTGGTGTGTAAGAGCAAAATTATCGTATTTACAAACGACTCTTTGGTGAGGTTGTGCAGCAGAGGCATCTTTGGCCCATATTTCTTTGAAAATGAGAACGGTGCCACTATTACGGTCAATGTAGCGATTTTTTTATACAAGCTCTTCATGGTATTAGAACTTACCACACATCTCATGCTACAATCGGTTTATTGCGTTAAACGCTTGATGAACGTTTCATTAGCCGAAATGGCGATCTCAATTGGAGAGGATGCGATTTGGTGCCCTTAAAGAAAAGTGTTATCCCGACCAAACAGATACAATTGAGCCTTTGTTTAACTTTACAAAAACATGTAATCGATGCCATTTTACGAGTCCGTAATGTTTTGCTAATTTTCTTTGCAAATTGTGTTTCTGTTTGTCCATTGTGCCGACGACTAATAGTTTTCAATGCCATAGAAAATTTACTTCAGAGTTTATTACAATACAGCGGACGATACTTTTGATTAATTGTGAAGATCATTAACAGCTAGTCTTACAATTTCACTGAATTTAATATTCGCAAAAAAAATAAAATATTGTGTCATGAAATACAAGATTTACGGACGGAGGGCGGACATTTATTCAATATTCAAATAATCATTGATTAAATAACCTGTTCGCAGTTTTTATTTTAGTTTTCAATTTAAATAATTTTGTTAATTGAAGATCATTCTTTTAAAATTATAGCGCACATGGTTTTTTTTTAAATTCATTTAATTGCAATTGATTTAAGATTTTGAATAAATTCTTAATAATTTTCTTTTATTTTCATTTATTTATTGCATTATATTACGATTTGCATTTACGTTCATCTATGTATATGCATGTATGTATGTATGCATGCCATATATGATCATTGGATATGCCGGTATATCCAATTATGAATCTGTAGAGATTTCTTTAATTAATTAAAATAACAATGAGTGTCATAATTAGTTCTCAGATATAAAAAATTCATATTTCATGGTTATGAATAATTCATAAATATTTAGTTTAGTTTAGTTTGGCATAAAACTAAATTACTGATTCCAGTTCTATTGCGGGTTTTTGTTTTTTTTTTTTTTTTTTAATAAACAAATCCATATTTGTCGGTTATAGTTGTTCAACAAAGTTGTTTCATGTGGGGAAATCCAAATATTTAAAAGACGTACAAAATTAGAATTTCAATGAAACAAAAAAGGTTTCAATTTCATTGATTTGACTTTTTTGTAGCTAACCGTTGTAGTAATTTGAAGGTATACGCATTTGAATTTGGTGTAGTTTGTCGTTCTACCAATTTAAATGTGAATTCGAAATAGCGGCGCATATAACAGAGTTTCTTAGTTACCGTTAATAAGACATTCCTTATAGGAAACAAGGATTCGATTAGAAAACTATTTCCATTTTAAATTTAAGCAAGATTAACAAAATAAATCTTAAATTTACAAATCCATGCTACCGTCGAAATAGTTAAAATGGAATTACTGATGATGATTACTGTTTACATTAAAATAATTATAATTGTTAAGATTATTTCATTTATTATTATTGATTTTTAAATCATCAACCGTTTAAAAATTTAAAAAAAATTTTGTATTTGTAAAATTGATCACGTCCGTTTATCAATTTAGCCGTTTTAAAATCACATATCTGGCAAAGTTGTTAATAAAACTTGACCACTTTTCGAGTATAATCGAAAATAAAGAAAATGTAACATTATCGCAATGTAGGCTTGTTTAAAATATCGCTTCTGTTAGAGAAAGTGTGAGAGATATCGTAATAACATCTAAAAACTCACACAGGTTTTGTATTTGAATTTGCATCTTCTTTCCATAAAGTGAAACTCAGGCAAAAAAAAAACGCGGCTGACTATTCCCAACGCTGCAGGCATGTTGGCAGCGGGCTTACAATGCTGCAATGTTTCAAACAAAATTTTCTTCAGTGTTGAAGCTCATTTCTCATTCTGTGATTATATCAAAAAGTAAAAGCTTCCATGAAATACGGGACTGATGGGTGTGTAATATGAACATTGGAAGTATTTATTGTACGAGAAAATTGCACGATGCAAGGATACATTATCTGTTGACATAAACAAATAAACAAAAATTGCGTAGAAAACATAGATTCATTTTACATTAGCTTTACTTTTAAAGCCGACATTGGATGAAATATAAAATTTATATTTAAAAAACAAGGTTAGCAATTTTTTTTAATTGGATTGTTTCGTATTATATTGTAAATAATAATCAGTTCATAATCAGTTCTTCGAATATCTTAAAAATTTTGTGAAACCATTTATTCTGCTACATACGTGAAACTTCACGTGGCCTCATTACAACGCATAATTTGGGCTCTGAAATGTAAGATTTCCTGCTTACTAAACTCGCCTCTCGTATCCGTACTTTATTAAAGTCATATGTCAACCAAATCAGTCTATAGCCACTAATCATTGCATGGTACTTTATGCCATTAACTGTATGTTACAATTTCTTTTGAAAAGTACAGTACTGGCGACTTTCAAACTGCCTCTGGCTGTTCTTCATACAAAATTTGTCTTTAGACGTAACTTTTTAACTTTTTAAAATGGACTTTTTACGAAACACATTTCTTACAACAACAAAAATTTTAATTTGTGCCTTAGTTATTCCAAGCTTGGTCAAATGGCATATTCAAGCCGTTATAGTTTACAATCACATGACCTTACGGTATCCTGACAATTTAAAAGAAACTCTTTATGGGTTATCTATACAATTTGAGGAATATACAGTATTTTATTCTTTTCCAATTATTTTTTAGTCTAAAACTTATTGCATATTGATTTCAGTGGTCATTGTGGACTCAGAAAGTAACATATTAAATTGGACGAATTTTTCTTTAAATGCATCTGAATTGTATAAAAAAATTTGTTTAATTAACAAATGGCATAATATTGACATGAACTTGTTATCTTTTTAATATTAATTAAGAAATATTGGTGCGAACTTAAAAAAAAACAAAATTTATATACACTAATCCCATCTTATATTATGGTACTCTTATAATGCATTTTCATATGACGACATTTTATCTTCTCCAATAACACCAGTATTCCCGCGTACTGTGTGTGTACTATGAAATTTTTAAAATAATTCCGCAGTTTATAATTAATTTCGCGTACCTTTGTATATTGTATCGATTTATTAAATCAACATAAATTTTTAATTTGGTTTTTAACATGTTCATTTTATGCACTCTTTAACGATTGAAGTTATACATGTATTATTACACGGAACTAAACTACCGTGTTATAGAAGGGATTATTGTATACAATCAATTTCATGTCTTTTCAGTAGCAGTTGAACGTACTGGGCATTCTGCGGCCACAATTTCTTCAAATCTTAATCTTAATACGTTTTTACGTTTTTCAATTGACTTTTTATTTTGTATTTCGATTGTATTTTAAATTTTATAAATTCAATATGTTGTGATAGAACATCAACATCAAGTTCATATAAAAAATAATGATGAAGAGGAGTTCATTATATTATCGTAACTTCTAATGCCAGTATCTGTCTGCACGTGTTTTTTGGTTTAAATTTTGTTTAGATTTGTATAGTTGTGGCGAGCATTAATTAATAATTTGAATTAAAAAGTTTCTGTAACGATGTTCTCGTTTTTGTTTGGCAAACTAAAATGAAACAACCATTAAATAAAGACCCATTTTCCTTTCATCATTTCCTTCGTATCTATTTTATATAAAATAAGTGAAATACTTGAATCTGTATTTGAAAATGAATGTTTACGTGTGAGTTTAGTATGTGTTCATTGTATTTGAGTTGGATTTGATAACATTACTGAAGTCAATGCACGTATTTTTACATGCAAGTTTTTCTTCATTCTCATACTGTTCCTGCCAATTGATTGGGCAGCCCAACTTTTGTTTGCTACCATACCATACCATACCATACCATACATGCTGCGTATGGCATTATACCATACCATACATAATAGTATACGAATAATATAAATCTTCAATCTAAATGAATAAGAATAAAACTTTTATTATTAATTCACACTTTGTTTACTTTCGTTAGTAGTTTTTTTTTTCCTTTTTTTTTTGTTTCTTTTTTTGTTCCTTTTTTTTTTTTTAAATGCTCTTCTTAATGTCCTTTAACATATATTTTCACCAAATGGTTTTATCACTAAGAATGCCAATGGATTACGAAAATTTCGAATTTTTTTAATTTCGTGAAATATTTTCCAGTTTTCCGTTTTGTAACATGTGTGTGTGTGTGTGTTAATTTTAGACATGTATGGCGGGATCTACAGTTTCAAGTCGAATCCGAACTACAGAATTTTTGAGATACTTTTCATGGCAATTTTATTTGCCCTCAGAGTTTTTGCCAGAAATCTGCTGAGAGGTAGTCGTCGAAGAAATATTTTCTTATTTTCGTTTTGATGTCTGACCTGGAGTTTGAACTGAGGCTTTACGTCTAATAACCCGACACCGTACCTATTAAATTACGGCGACTGAATACACATTCGCATATCAAATATAATAATCCGATACAGACATATCACACGCATTATGTTATTAGACGGGAGGCCATGGTTCAAACACCAGGTCAGATATCTCTAACAAATCGGAATTTTAATATTTCTTGAACAACCTAATCTCAGCAGATTTTTGGCAAACGTAAATAAAATTGCCTTGGAATGCTTTTCAAAAAAACTGTAGTTATGAGTCAATTTTATACTGTAAGTCCCACCACTTATGAATAAAATTTACACACACAACATGCATGGTGTGAATAGCTAGGTCGTAATCCTGACTGGCAGGTTGTAATGACCAATTGCTTATGTATGATATATATGTGTGTTATTTTCATCAAATTAGAGCCATCTCATCGCCAACAGATTAATCATTGCAATCATTGGACGCACCAAAAATTTAGCGAAAGTTGATCAGAATTATAAATTAAACATCTGGTAAGTATAGTGTTAAATGTCTATAATGTCTACAAATATTAAATGAATATGAAAACATCTAAGGCGTAAACATTACATACATACAAATTCGCAAACCCACTAACTGCTCTCATTTTGAGAAATGTGAACAGACCAGAATATCAAGAACAAAATGTATGACGTTCGTTTGTTCGTTTGTTATTATTTGGCAGTAGCAGTGCCGTTCTCACCTTTTGAACCTGTAGAGTTGACTTGTATTGTCATTATTTCAGCAGCATAACAGTAACCACAAACAATTGTTTAAAACAATACATTTAACATGTCCTTTGGCATATTGTAGGGTAATCGAATATACTCGCTTTGGTAATTTGATAATTTCTTTAGTTAGTTTAATGTCAATTCAACTCACGAATCACAACACTACATCTAATAGACGTGATGACTGCCAACTTATTGTCTTTACAATTATCTCAGACATCATAAGGAGTGTAAATGTAGGTGTATAGAGTGTGTGTTTGTGTTTATCTCTAAATATATGATGTATCCTTGCTAGGCATTCTTATAAGGAGATACCGAGCAGTTTACCAAGTTTTACTTCATAGCCATTATATGCTCACTTCTTATTCTCATAATTTGATGTGTACAAACACAACAGAAATGCCATGTACATCCACCATTGCCATGTATACTGCATAAATTCTCCTTTACAAAGTACAAATAAACAAGAAGTACTAAACATTTTAACAAGGCATTTCAGCACCTCGAGTGGTTATCATTAGAATTTCATTTGTTCATAGCAGTAACAATAATGAAAGCAGATCATAATGCTTATGGTTAAAGATTTCTATTTTAATTTTAAGTTGTGTTTCATCCCACTTGTATAATGCGAAGAAGATAAACGTATCCTGTATGTACGAAATTAAACAGAAGACCAATTTCATAATGCTATTTGGTTGGGGGAGTAAATTTATGTAACATCACCAAGGGGTATTCATATTTATGTGATGTGAGAAAGAAGAATAAATTTAAGAAAAATTTATAAAAAAAAAAATCAAATGGCAACCACAACTTCTACTATATATAGTATGTATACAGTGGATAGCAAAAGCATTAGTACTCTAATATATTTTTAGCAATTTCATGAGTTTGATGGAATAATATGGAAAAATAATTGATGGTTTTTCACAAACCAATAGAAAAATAAAAGAAAACTTTCTGATGACTACATATTTTTGAACAACAAAAGTGTAGGTGTCTTTAAGAAGAACTCAAAATTTAGTAGGTTAGTCCTTAAGGTCAAGCACTCTATTTAAACTACTTAGCATTGATTGTACCTGTTTCCTGTTGATATTTGCCGCCATTCATTCTGTCATAGCAAGTTTTTCAGTTAACTTTTGTTTCAGGTTTATTGACTACGTAACAGTTCTCCAAATGATCATCTAAATACTCTACATACTTTACTTTTGTTGTCCACTGTGTCCACACTTACTTACATAACTTTAACGTATACATACGTATGCACAGTTACTATATGTATGTATAACTGTAAAATAAATAATGAAAATATTTCAGTTAAGATTATAATGATCGTGATAAACTATTCTCAGTTTGTTTTTAATTGTAATCACGGTGATCTAGATGCATGTCACATGTCAAAGTAATATTTATTTAAAGGTCATTGTTAAAGAAAATATAGAAAAAAAATTAAAATTTCATTGATTTCCACAATATTATCGCATTCTCAACATTATAACCGTAATTAAAGTCGTTGTCAGTAAGAACCTCAATTTTCAATTCCCATATTGAAAGCCAGTTTATTAGGAAGAAAACTTTTATTTCTTTCAACTGTAGATAGTCACAGATAGAGAATTGCTTTTGATTACACTGTACGGAGAATGAATAGAGAAAGGAATTCACAAAATTATTGCTTAATGTTTCCTACATTTATTCATTTGAATGCTGACATGGTAACGTAATGTAGCATCAAATGCAGAGGTGTTTGTGGTATTTATATAGTGTGGCATTTATATACAATACATGTACATATGTATAGTTTTTATCTATTTTTTAGTGCCTCTTAATTGCCAATACGTACGTATGAAAAATGAGACAAACTGGCAAAAATCTAACATTAACAAAAGCTTGTACGTATTTTCATACATACATACCTATCGTACATACATATACGATAGGATGCATAGAAAGATAGAAAGCTTATGTCGCATGGTATTCATACGTACTTAACAGTGTATAACTTATGCCTGAGCTGGAATCATAATGGATTCGTTCATTTATTCATTCATTCGTTTCTTTATTGCTTTATTCATGTACTCAGTCGTTCATTTACTCATTCATTCAAACAACTATCATCGTATTATTTTCAATATCTTTCACATTGAGCTGAGAACAGTAGAAAACCATAAAAATAATAGAGCAAGTCTCTACGAGAGGGTGTAGGGGGTATGGGGTGTGTATAGTATGTTTGTCGGATAAAAATAGAACAAAAGCTATTTATTGTAATAGAAACAAATAAGAGTAGCACTACTCTTCATAATAAAAAAACAAAAACAAAAAAAAACTGATTTATTTAATAGTTTTTTTGCGATTTTTCAATTGCAATTCGTAACTAAATGCACTCAACAACTCAGTAAAGTGCTCTGAAGGATTTATTTTACTTAAGAAGTGAAAACTCACTGAATCCTGGTGGTTTTTTTTTTCCTTCGATGCATTGTTTCTTGTTCCTTTTCATTTTTTTTTTTTTTTGAATTGCTTTTCAATCTTTCATTTTTATTTTTACATTTTAACAAAAAACAAAAAAAAACAAAAAAGAAAGAAGAAGAAAGATATGTATTGAATGGCAGAATGAGTCTTGATAAGTGGCAATTGTTTTAAATGAAGAATGTACGTGAATGTACGGTAATACTACAGTATCCGGTCATACATATATGAATACGATATCTTGTGCAACTGTTGCACTGTTGCATTCTGACTATAAATAATTATAAAAAAAAACAAAAAGAAAATATTCTTCAAATCTAATCGAAATTGAAATTATCTGTCGCATGAATGACCGACCGTGTGTGTAAGTAAGTGTAATGCTGTTTCATTGTTGGCGAGAAATATTAAATTATAGTACTCTCCTAATAGTAATCATCGACTTACTCTGCAATCAGAATATTTCCGAAATATGACAAATGAGAGTAATCTGAACACTTTAGCTATTTCGTTTCAATGAAATTTTGAACATGCTCCCGGGGAGCATAATATTATTAGCAGAATATTTTACGGTTTTTTAATTTGGCTTCTCTAGCTTCTCACAACACGTATGTATATATTGTGTGTGTTAATTTTATTCCTAAGTCGTCTCCGAATGCCAGATTTTTGAGAAACTTTTCAGCGCAATATTATTTCCTCTCAAGGTTTTTGCCAGAAATCTGCTGAAAGGAAGTCGCCGAAGAAATATTTTTTATAATAAGCGTATACTAGACTACGACGACTTACATATCCTAATACTTATCAAAATTCGTTTAAGGTATTCTTATCCTGCAATGTATGCAAAATAATGCCTCCAGCAGTTATGATGAAGATGCGTCTGACATCGTAGGATATACAACAACTATCAACTATTTGTGTTAAAAATTTTAACCGCATCAGCGTAAGACTATTGTAGGAATCTATCTATCATCGCTTGCAAATTGTGGTGATGTACATGCATTACTTAGTTAGAAAGAAAAATCACCGGACTACACGAAATATGGAACCTTCAATGATTATCCTACGTTCCTTATGAGGGTTACTCCATCTTCCGAAAACCTTGGAGACAATTTTTTCCAATGTCACTCTTAGCAGCACATTGCTTACACAAAGTATTTACAATTTATCCGGTTGGCTGCTCTGTTGTTGCCATAAGTTCCGATAAGTTGTTATTCTGCATTGTTTCCGTTTCGTTAATCTATTGTTGTTCTAACTGAGCAGGAGATTGGTCTGATTGGTCTGCTGTAACAAGTCCTAGGATAATACATACATACATAATTGGCCATTACAACCCTTCAGTCAGGATTACGACCTAGCATCTCACACCACTTNTCCTAGGATAATGGTGCTGTCATTTATAGTTACCTAGAATCAACGCCCTCCAAGTATGTGCTGCAGTGGTGGCGAATTTTGTTAACCACTTAAAGGCAACTTAGTACAGGATTATTACATATGCAGACGACGATCAAAATTTTCCTTCTGAAATTCTTTAATCTGCTAGAACAGCAAACTGTATGCATTCACGATCCAGAAACAATGTTCTTTATTACTGCAGGAATGCAATAGGCCTAAACTAGTCTAATAATTCATATTGGCTTTATAACTTTGTAGTCAAACAAACCCTATTCTAATTTGCCTTTCGAGAAAAAGCATAATCTATTATGAAAATGATGAACACGAGACCACAAAACATTTGTTCTGTTATTTTTTTGAAAAGAAGATGAGTGCTTAGAATTTATTTACAGAACGTATATAGCCCAAGCTAGCATGATAATACTGATAAGCATGTCAATCTGTATTATAACGGAAGTATGAGTTATGCTTTTTAGAATGTCTACCTATTTAATCTAATCTATATTTCTATTTAGAATATGAGGATTTGCAAAATGAATGTCTACCAGATTCAAAGTATCATATCATATCACCCTGTATTTGCATATTTTTAGAAGATGAGACTTTAGTCGATAATTTTCTTTGAATCTAAAATTTAGTTTCACTTTTATACTGAACGATTTCAAAGATCTACCTACACTTTCTGATTCCAATTAAATAAAAATTTTAAATTTATGTTGAAAAATTTTTTATTACGAAAGAAAAAAAAAACAACAATTACAGAAATAATTAAGTTATTGCTATACATATATATTCACAGCATACATATAATAATTAGCTTATGAAAATTTTATTGTAATTGGTGGTAATAATATTTAGACCACATTCTGTTTCCCTAAATGCAGTATGATGAAGTGAAATGAAAATTAAATTATGTGAACATTTAAGCACAAGCATCAATGTGAGTTCTTTTAAAAACTGACTCTGAAGATTAAATAGGAATCTACGAAGAAAAAAATTTTCATGATTAACGTTTTGTTCATCTTTTTCTGCTTAATTTTTAAACCTGAGTTGGTGTTTAAAAAATTTAAGAATATTTTGGATAAAAACTTGTATTGATTTCCTATTAGAATATTAGAATTGATTTCACTCAACAGAAATCTTTTAAGGTAATGATTACATTGTAAATAAAACTTAAAATTTCAACACGAAACACTATTACCTTTAGAAACGTATTCACAGGATGGTAAATTAAACATAATTTCACTGGGCCAGTTGATACTGCATTATTATAGAAAGCAAATCTTAATAAATATACGAACGAAAGATGACAATTAGTGTTACTGCTTCGCGAATAATCATGTTGCTATGTAAGCCAGAGAAAATTCAAAATCGAAAGAGCTTTCAAAAAAAAGAACGTTCTTCTGATAGTACACAGTTTGGCAATGGTAATGAACCCATTAGTCCATTATATTCCCCCAATATTAAATGTGAATTTAGTTACTGTTATTTTGAAAGAGATGCATTACAATATGAATTGATGCCAGATTGTACTTTTTTCTTCTTCGCAACTGTGCATATATTTTTTTTTTTTTTTTGAAATTTTTTCTCTTCTTTTCTTTACTTTTCTTTTCTTTTCCTTTCGTCTTTTTTTTGTAATTTCATTGATATTATTTCATTCTATTTCATTCTGTAGCCATACATTTGCATATCTGCCACTTAAATGTCTACTTAAAATGACAAATGTATGCAAGTACATACAGAAAACAAATTGAAAAGTGAACTCTTGCTGAATTCTTTTCACAATTGCAAGGCATTGTTGCATTGTTGCAAATGTTGCATATCTAATGTTGGCTTAAACATTTCGCGTTTAAGTGTTCTGCCACAGTGGCGTTGATGTACTTCTCTGCTTTTGAAATAGTAAAACTTTATTCGAACAACTTCTTAGTTTTGCAAAATTTTTCTAGCATTTTTAGCATCAGGGAGTACAGAACTGATTATGGAGTGTAATTGAAAAAAGCTTAGGAAATTTGGTAGTTTGAGATGTTTTATATAAATTTGGAATTATTAAGCCAAATTGAAAGCATTGGACTAGATCAACGGAGGTGCATGAGTGTTTTCCTTTTTGATGAAATTCAATAAAAGTGGTGCAACAGGAAGTGGCCCATAGTGTCATAGTTTTGCATTGTCCTGCTCAGACCAAATGTTGTCAGTCTCCGTGTTATTAGCAAACTTTGTCAAAAGGTCACGTGAATAAAAAAGAATGTGTGTGAAATCACCAGAAAAATGTCTAATAGGCAGACTAGATTAACGTAAAGATTTCTAAAAACCCTACCGATCAAAATAATTTTATAAGATCCAAAAGCCAAGTGCCAGGCGACACGCGCACAACATAAAATCACTCATGGTAAATAAAATACGAACAAAAAAAAATTATTCAAATCGGAAAGACCTAATGATCTTCCATAACTTGCAGTCTCATTAATTGCTGAACTAAAACAAAAGCCGTCAAAATAAAACGATTTGATATGAGTTCTGTTCAAACCTCAACTATTTTTCTGATTTTTTTTTAATATTTCTGGAATTAAGAATAAACCGTTATTTCATCAACCACTATTGAATTTGGATTCTACAACTTAGTATGTGTTCAAGGCAAAACAGATTGAATCGGGGGACACAATTTCATTATGATTTTGAAATCTTTAAAAGTTAAATGTTTCTTCTCCTACCCAATAATTGATTAAAGAATTCCTTTTACTACTCAGTTTCAAAAAAAAAAAGTGGAACTCCATTCACAAAGCGCCTCGAGGCAACATACTATGGAGGGTTGTTCAGTATGCTACCTGGAAAAATTCGAGAAATGAAACTGAAATCAAATCAAAAAATAATATGTAGATGGGAAAGATTGTTTGTGAAAATCCAATCCAAATCCAAAGGAAAGAAAATAAAAAAAAATAATCCACTGTAGTTTATGCGCTTTAGGAAAACTTAAAATTTATCGGAGCTACAATAACTTTAAGTTTCGGAAAATATTATGCAAACGGATTTATAATACTTTATAGAACCACAGTACATCTGATAAATTTTTTTTTATTTGAATCAAACAAATCAAATCGATGACAACAACATCATCAGCATCACTTTCCACAAACATGGAAATGAAAGCACTCAGCGGGAACAAATAAACTGCCGACTGTTGGGTCGAGATAATGAAATGCAATCATAACCTAATAAATTGCAACATTTATTGATAAAGTTGCACAAAGTTTTTCTCAAAAAGTAAACAAATAAGAAACTTTAATAAGAAGCAATGAAAATTCACTTTAATCATACTTTACATTACGATGTAATAAAGTTTTATCGTTTAAAAGTTGAATTAGATTACAAATTGAAGAAATAAAAAACCCAACCCAACTTAAACACTTTAAATTAAAATATTATATTGAAATGAAGAAAGAAAATCAATTGATCTTACAATTGATAAAGACTATATGCATCGATATTTGGAATTTGAAAATTTATCAAGACATTTATTTTCATATATCGTGCTTGGAATGGTGATTCTAAAATCTGATTCACAATTCCGCAACCCAAATTTTTCTCCTAACAGTGTTTAAATTCATAAAATCGGTAATCTTAGATTTAGGAGTAGTCTTGGCAATTATTAATAATTTGACGGTCAACATGGTTTTCAAATATAATTTCAAAATAAAATTNAAGCGAATGCTTTAGTAATTATTTAAAAATATTGTGTATAGTAAAATATCTTAAAATTAAACTTGTGGTGTGGTTTTAAAGAAAGTGACATTGCTGATTAGAGATGCCAAACGGGATTGATTTTTAAAAATTCCGGGTTCGGGATTTCCAAATCGGCATCGAAAATCCCCAAACTATCATGGGATTAAAAACAATCGCTTAACCAAAAATTCATTAATTTTTGAACTTTATCACAATACAAAGGTATAAAATAAAAAAAAAACAGACAAAAAGGAACAAAAAGCATAAATTAACAAAAAAAAAATTAATCTGATACTAAAATAACAATACATAAACGCATTAGTGAAGAAAGAAAGAAGAAATATCTACCGATATATATCTACCAATATATAAAATTCATTATTTTAAGCATCGAAGAGCTTTAATGTTGTTGCGAACATCTTTCGCAATCTATTTGTGGGAAAAATGGTATCAAGATAGCTATATGCAGGATAGGACTATTCTGAATCATTAGCTAAAAAAAAACAATGTTGTAAACTTAATTTTTTTCATACTTTATAGAGTATATACATATGTATGAATTTACAATCCCGGAAAATCCCGAAAAATCCTAGGACAAGTTTTAAAAAATCCCGGGATTGGAGATTTGTGAATCCCAAAAATCCAGGGATTTTCGAAATCGGGATTGTCCGATTGGCATCCCTATTGCTCATTAAAGGACAAATATCACCATGACATAATCTGAAATTCATGTTTTGCAATTTGATTGATGATATGTGTAAGCATCATACCGAGAACTCTCATGTCGTATTTCTTCTCGTATTCCTGAAAAGCATTCATAACTTAAAAATATATTTCCAAGATCTTTTCGTTAGAAATCTTATTATCCTTGGCTTTACACTTTTAATTTTTTTTTTTTTCGTTTACAATTATTGCATTTGTAAACGATTTTATCATTATTTCGTATCTTGTTGTGTGTGTGTATGAAATAGTCATGAGATCCATTACAACCTAGACCGGATTCTTTATTAAAAGAATTTGCAGCCAAATATCAGTACATTGTAGATTTAAAATATTGAGTAGCCCCATGCTATTAGATGCACATGCTATTTAGATTTCCCTTATGGGAAGATTGAAGAGGCACCGAGTATTGTGTGAGATTTTTCGAATTCTTCATCAATAGGCCTCGAGGTAGGCGGATTTTGGGCAGATAATAACAGAATCACAGAAACTTAAATCTTTGATTGTCTTTTAATTATTAATTAAATTATTATTAATTTTCATGCATTCTAAATCACAGTAATATTATACAAAATACTTCGTTACCAGAAAAATCCTTAATTAATCTTTTAAAAAATCGTTTTCAACTTCTAATTCTTCACCTTTGTGGGATTGTCTGTTTCTCTTTGCAAATTTTGTTTTTGATACATCATTTGCATTGCCTCCAGTTGGCAAAGCAGAACTGTTACTGATAATCTGCAAACTTTTTTACTTGCACCATCTGTCACCATACCGACTAAATTTTTATGCATGTTAAGTCGATATATTGTAAGCTTTTGTTCTAATAGCCTAATACACTTGTCTGCAGGCATTGATCCTTTAACTCGAACTAAGCCTAAACGTCACAACGTAAAAAGACAAGATTTTTGAATTCTCTCGAGATCCCGGGATTCAGAACACTAGTCGAAGCAAATAATAGAAAAATATTAAAAAAAATAATTATTGACCATAAAACTCTGGCAACTCGTAAATCAGATGTATCGTGTTTTCACGTAAAACAAATTTATTGAAGTGAAAATCATTACAATGAAATATAAATTGTCACAATATTGCTTTCAAACATTAAATTCTTTAACTTTCATCACAACTTCATCTATTATTTTGTAATTAACAAAAAAGAAAAAATCGAATCGAATCAAAACAAATACAAAATCAATGTTAATCATTTTAGGTCACATTAATTTCTTTCACTGTATATACATAGCTGTTGGCATCTGTCCGATATTTTTCTTTATAGTTTTGGTTTTTGCAATAATAACATAATAAATGTCAACGTTTAAGAAAATTTCAAATGAAGCAATACGGTGGCAGTAAAAACGATATGTACTCGTACCCGAATTAGTATTCGTGGTTGTCGTCGTTGTTTACTTAATGCTTATAATCATACTGGCAGTCATTTCCGGTTGACATTATGGTCTTACGATATAAACATTCGTTACAACTGTGTGATAGCATTGTGCCACCGTTTGAAATGTTGTTCGAGAACATGTAGTTTGGTTACTGACTTGTTGAATTGCTGGCTTCATGCCAATATTTAAAATAACAATGCCATAATAATTGTGGTAGTTTGTCCAGAACTCAATGGAAAGTATGGGTATTAGTGCAAATTTGTCCCTACATGTGCAATCAAATGCAATTTAACCGTTTTGCAACTGTACTTTACATTTACTCAATTACAAACAGCGCCAGCAACTGCATCACGACTTGTAAGGACAATCAACAGTTGGTCAATGGAACACAATTTTTTTTTTTTTTTTGTTGCACACTCATAAACTTATTTATTATTGTTGGAAAATAGGAATTATGCCCGTTTATCTACTCTATGTAAGGAAATAGGTTTAGTTTCGTAAAACGAAAGCATTAACTACTAACTATGGATGATCATGACTAACTATTTAAATTTCATAGTCAAAATGTTTTATGAACTAAGTACGTACATAAGTGTTATACTTTAAAAGGAAATTAGAAAATCAAGAACTATTTGTACCGATGACAGAGGTAACAACTAAGAAACGAAGAAACGTACGCCTACCATAAATTTAAATATTTTTCTAATGCATTAAGACATTTCAACACTATTGTGGTAAAGAAGTTTTAAAATAGTCCCTCATGGTACGTTATGTTTGTGAATCTTGAATTACTTTAATGCTCCCGTAAATCCTTATAATAGTTCATAATGACAACTCTTGAGGCAACTTAAAGTGCTCGACAATCAACACTTTAAATTTCTATTTTTTTTCTTCTTTTTTTCGAATAAGAACAAAAACTAATCAGACTTAATAGAAGAGTTAAAAAGAAAGATTGTAATTTAATTAGCAAAAAAAATTTCAAGTTTGTAAGTATTTTGTGCTCTTTAACCCAAATCTGATAATGAAATGTTATGATAGTAAATATTTTGCCTCAGATCAGGTATTTTTTTTACTTTTAAAGATGATAGTTTGGCCAAGTTTTACAAGTTTGTAATCAGATTTAATTACACGTTGCGACAGTGAAAATATATTTCTCGAACCCTTCAAACTTGTTTTATTTGACAAAAATGGTTTTTTTTGATCTAATAAACTAACTGAACAACTTAGACTAGGTAGTTACTCGGGTGTATTTAATTTTTTGTATTTTGTCGCATAGTGTTATTATATTCATTATATTATATTCCTTATATTCTGGAACATTGCTACACGCATTATGCTTCGACTTATTGTGATAAATACTAGGCTTACATGGAAATATTCAATCTAACAGACGTAAATATCTAACGAAGTGAGTGTCTATGAGAACTTTAGAAACTCGAATGCATCCAGGTTAATATGTGCGGTGTGGATGATATTATGAGGTGAGAGATTAGAATTTATTCTACACTAATCTCGTACTGAGACTAAACCGAAACCGAAACCGCAAAAATTTCCGCAAAATTTTCCACACATAGTTCCTCTTAAGTCAGCTAGCTTCTCACATAGCTTTTATGTTAATTTCAATTAATTTCTTAATATTAATATTTTAATTTTAGACATGGGTAGACTCCGAGCAACAGAGTTTTGTGAAACTTTTTCATGACAATTTATTTACTCTCAGGGATTGTTCTAGAAATCTGCTGAGAGGGAGAAATATTTTTTTTTCATATTTTGTTTTGCTGGTAATGCTGGTGCTGGTGATAAGAATGAGTTCATTCAATCCAACTTCCTGATTAACCATATTAAATTAATTCTCGTCCACGGAAAATCCAAATTCTCACTACGTTCTGAAGGCCTATTAACTATGAACAATTTATATCACAAGATTTTAATAAAATTAAGATCTAAACTAAATGAATGGATGGCAGAGTATAGTGTGTTCAGACGTTATACATTGCTACGCCAATTATCATACAGCGTGGAAAAGGGTGTTCAAACAGGTGGGGGCCTATGAATGGTTGTGTTTTTCATAACTGAAATCACGTAAAATTCTATTCGATTAAATATTCATAAGTTCATCGAATACTCCACTAAGCAGCAGAGTTTAGTCATATATGGATAGTCTATATAAGTATGGGCCGATCACCAGACATTTAGTATTTTATTAAAAAAAAAATTCAAATTGAATTTTATACCAAATTTAATGTCATTCTAGAAACTAAAATAAATGTGTACGTCTGTTTATATCTGGATAAATGACTTCCTTAATCATACAAATAGTAACAGTAGTAGTAGTAGTAGTAGTAGTAGTAGTAGTAGTAGTAGTAGTAAATTATGTGGTAGAAATCGTTATCGAATTTATCAACTCAGAAAAATTTATCATATGCAATACCTTATGAACGCACACATTCAAGTTCACAAATACCAAGCAATCTGAAATGTTTTTTTTATTGTCATTTATGTCCATAGATATTCTAAATATTTTTTTGTGTCACTTGCTTGTTGTGACTATATTCATTGTGAATATTGTGAACTCTATTGAGGCAGTTAATTGACAAGAAATATCTCTTCTTCCACTCACTTTCTTCATCCAACGTTAAATGTGCTAAAGGAACATAATATATTTGTTGGATTTGGCATCGCAAATAAAGTTCATTCAACAAAGATGTTATCGTAAATCCTTAAGAGCTTCCACCAGACTGAATAAAATTTGTAAATTATGTATTCTACAATACACAGTCCCTGAAATGGTATTCAAGATGAAGAACAGATATTTTTAAAGACGAAATGAATGTTTAAAAACTTATTAAAAAAAAACAAAAACAAAAACAATTTATTACAATTAAATGTTGTTATAATTGGCCATACACTTATTTGAAAAGTTATTAATCTAAAAAATTTATTGATCTATTACGGCTATTGCAAAAGAATCTGGACATTCACAATCTCATAACAATATCAATATGATAATCGGACCCCTTTTTCCAAGTTTTTAATTCCAAATCGATTTAAAAGATTTGAGGTATTACCCGATAACCAAAGCAACGAAATGTTGTTGCAAGACGATGCACTGGGAATGCTATTAAGTTTCATGCTTATTGAACATGTGGATATATCCTGAGGAAGAAATGCTAATTGATCCTATCAAATCATAAACCAGAGCTTCCTATGATTAGCAATATTAAAAAATTTATCATTTCTTATAACTTCCTAATTACAGTTTTTATAATGCTAAAATGTTTATGTTGTGAGTGTTACTTTTATCCAGGAGATTTCAGAAGCTTTTCATGGCATTTTTATTTACTCTCAGAGTTTTTGGCAGAAATCTGTTGGGAGGAAGTCGGCGAAGAAATATTTTTTTCGTATTTCGTTTTGTTGGAGATGTTTTGACCTGGCCAACACATTACTTACTAGACTACGGCGACTTCATTTCGATCCCTACAAGCGATTACATATACTGCGAATATTTGTTTTTTCAATTTTAAGTTTTTAAGCGAAGTGAAAAAGTAAATGCTTTAAATTATTTAAAATTAAAATTAATTAATAAAGAAGTTGTCAAAAATATTTTCGCAGATATGTGCCATAGAGAGTTAGTGCAAAAATCTCTGTTACTTTTTGCTTCTGGATAAAAAACCATTTTATTTCAAAGCACATACAAGATTGAGCTCTATACGTTTTATCCAATGTTTATGTGAGTTACATGACATTTGCCATGTTGTGAGCGTTATCGGGACCTACAGCTTATAATCAATTCAGAATAACAGATTTAAGAGGCTTTTCATGGATATTTTATTTACTCTTAGTCGCCGAAGAAACCTTTTTTCATATTTCGTTTTTGTCCGAGATGTCTAATCAGGAGTTTGAATCGTGACCTCACGTCTGCTACTCTAACATACTATCTACTAGACTACAGCAGCTTCTAAGTCTAAAAGGCATCTTTATAACGTCTCCCAAATGCTTATTTATCCAACACACTTCAGGATGCTTCCCGATTTCAACGAGGACAATACCCTGCCTAGCACTTGATATGGACCCAACTATTTCCTTATGAAATGTATTAATTTCTCGCATTTTTCAATAACGTGTTCTGATGATTTATTCTCATCCTCTCAGAATCTATATGTTAGTGCGAAACGATATCCGTTACTAACCTCAGATTAGAATGATGCGCATGGCTGCAATGGATTTTTATTGTAAATTAGTGTTAAAAGTTATGATTGCCTTAATCCCTTTTGTTTTGCCTCTCTCTATGTCATTTGTTCAAACACCAACTGCCATTCCACAGAAAGATTTTCGAACCTTCAGTGGCGTAAGCTTATAATTTGTCATTGTGAGATTTCGATATGACATCTATGTCATAAAGCATATATCCAGTAAAGCAAACACCATGGATCAGTTATTATTTCAGAGAACAATAGTTAGACTTTAACTAGTTCTAGAAAAACGCTCTACTGCTCGTTCTTCATTATAAAATATTGTAGGCTTACAGCTAAAAGCTCCACCATCATATATGTTGTGAAACTTGTCTTAGCAGAAATTGTTGGAGTTGTAAAAAAGCAAATTTCGCATATTTTTATCCATTCAACTGCGTATATTTACACTATTTTCACGTCTCTGTTTTAACCACTCCTGCGTATATTTAATGTTAGGGACTCAGGGTCCGTATGGCATAATTCAGTCGACTCTCTTGACGATATGATAATAGCACAATAGGCTTCCGTAGGCATGGTGCGATATTGTCTACAAGCCTTAATGTTTGACTTTATCGGGATTCCTAATCACATGGAGTAAGTGTCCAACAATACAGGCTTTTACTCATAAGTTCTTCTAAATCCGTCTAATTCTTCAATACGTTTGTTGTGAATTACGTTGGTAACTTGCAATCAGTACCCACGTGTTACACAAACTCCGAATTTTAGCATTTTCCTCTTCTATTTACCTGTACCGTGATTCGCTCTGTCTGATTTAGGTTCATTATCTCCGTTTAGAATTAAGATACTGTTACGAAAATCGAAATGGTGTAACATCGTTTAACATTAAAATGTTAAACAAAAGCTACAAAAACAAAACAAACTACCTATTGGCTTGATTGTCAAATAATGAAGAATAAAATAACAATATCAGTACAACGAAAAAGGGATAAACAAGTAAACAACAACGCTGTAATGACGAACGTAAACAAGATACAAAAAAAAAAAAAACAACAAACATGGAAGCATAAATAAATGTAAACATCGTCATTTACATTTATGGTGATTTCGAGAAAGCGAAACCTCTAACGTTTGCTTTCAAGATCATTCATCAGACTGTTTACGTCGCTATATTAAAGCAAGGCAAAACATGCAAAGTCGGAGTTGAAGTTCAGCAGTCTTATGTGAAGACGCGTTGCGCGTGAAGTAATCCAATCGTGATTTGAAGATCTCCGTTACAAAGATCCACAGAGCAATTGTGTGATAATTGTTATTGTTTATCGCAAAGGGCATAGACAAAGTGAATAACAAATAAGCAATTGTTGTTGTTAGAATCAGATATGAACAGTGGCACACAAAAGTTGTGGGATTAATAAAGGATTTAATTAAAATTAAACACAAATTTATTTTTATTTTTATTTGCAATCTACGAGATCATATTTCAAATACGTTTTTTTTGTAAAGCGTATAGACGTAACAATACATAAATACATACATACAGCGCTAGGTGGTATGAGTCCTTGCCACATTCAGATTCGTAATGCAAAATCCTAATCGTGTCCTCTAGCAGAAGCGTGCAATTCCAAAGGTGGAGAGAGTAAGATACCCAAATTTTTCAAATATTTTAAAATTCTTGAAATTAATTGAAAATGTTTTTATCTTTGAATGCGAATTTAATTCATATTTTATGTCAGACGATGTGATTTTAATTTTTAATTAATTTTGGTTAAATCCATCAGTATATGTATGTGTGTCAACTGAGATTTTCCATCTGTTGCGACTTTTTAAAGATTTTACATTATTGTTACCAGTTATTGCAGCTGATAATAATATGAGGCGACGACAACGCCAATAGGTAATGGTAATGAAGGTGTTGCTGATAATTACAATAAGCCTGGCAATTCTAAAAAGTTATAAATTTCAGTTCTTTTCGTATTTGGCTACATCAGAAAGGAAATGTTACATTTTCATTTGGCATTTAAAAGCCAGCAATTTATAAGTATTTGAAAGACAATTTCAAACTGTCTTACCGCTTTTATTCGACTCTCTTATGGATGAGAAGTTTACACAAAGTAAAGTAAGCTTCAACCTACAATTACAATAGAATCTTCGACGAACAGGATGAGTACTCAAACTAAATAAAAATTATTTTATGTGGCAACAAAAATGAAAACTTTTTCTCAAAGATGTGATTAAGCTAGAGTTTGTTTAAACCAATACACAAAAGTTGAACAGAAGTAAATATGTGAAGGAAAGTAAAGTTTTAAATACTTTCGTCTCTTTTTTCTTCTCTAAAATATTTTTTGGCTTTTTCCGAGAATATTTTCAAAAATCTTCCCAAACATGAAATTTCAAAGAATTTTTTTTCCTTTAACATTGTTTTAAAGTCCCTTCATGAATGTCCTTTAGAATTACATACATATTAAGACTTTATGGGAAAATATATAAAATGTCATGAATATGACTTAAAAAGTCCTTCTATTTTAAGAATATTTTAAATTAAAGGCAAATACAAATATAATGTGTACCAAACCGAATTTATGTTTATTGTATGCGAATAAAGACGTGGTATCCCGAATTTCTTTGAATACATACATTACAACCCTTCAGGCAGGATTGCCATCTAGTTTCTCACATCACTTTTGCTGTGTGTGTTAATTGTAAACATGTATAGCAAGACCTACAGTTCAAAGTCGACTTCAAACTACAGATTTGTGAGAAACTTTTCATGGCAATTTTATTTACTCGCAGAGCTTTTGCCAGAAATCTGCTGAGAAGAAATATTTTTCCGTATTTTGTTTTGTTGGAGATGTCTTGACCTGGGGTTTGAACCGAGGCCTCACATCTAATAAGCCAACATACAACCTACTAGACTATGGCGACTCTTTTCTTTGAATACACTTTTATAATTTCCAATAACTATTACCAAATAAACATATCAGGGTTGTGAAAATAATTAAAAACAATTAAAAGTAATTATTAAACGATCAGGTGCCATGATAGTTTAGTGGATAGTGAACTAGTCTATTAATTTATGGGTGCATTACTTTCAGGAGGCTCCAGTCTCTTAGACGTGTAACGAATAAAATATAATTTACAATATTGTTTTAAACAAATTACGAAGTAATTAATAAGAAAATTAAACGAAAATTGAAGATACCCTTGGCGTACCAACCATCAAATTGCAACAATAGTTGCTAATAGTTTTCCTAATGATAAAATAATAATTTTCTTAATTACATATCTAGTTATACACAATAGTTTATAATAAATTATATACGTATTGTTAACGTTTATACCTTTTAAAAACGTTTGAAATATGAGCTCGTAGATTGCAAATAAAAATAAAAATAAATTTGTTGTTAATTTTAATTAAATCCTTTATTAAATTCCTTTTTTTATGCCCTTTGCGATAAACAATAACAATTATTACTCAATTGTTCTGTAGATCCTTGTAACGGAGATCGTCAGACCACGATTGCTTACTTCACACGCAACGCCTCTGCACACAAGACTGACTGTATTTCAACTCCGACTTTGCATGTTTTGCCTTGCCCTTTATAAGGCGACGTAAACAGTCCGCTGAAGGTTCTTGAAGGCAGACGTTCGAGGCTCGCCTTCTCGAAATCACCATAAATGTCAACAACGATGTTTACATTTATTTATGCTTTCATGTTTGTTGTTTTTGTATACTGTTTACGTTCGTCCTTACTGCGTTATTGTTGGATTTCGTTTACTTGTTTATCCTTTTTCGTTATATTCATGTTGTTGTTTTATGTTTATTTATTTGTCAATCAGGCAAACAAGTTCGTTGATTTTTTTATTTTTGTAGCTTTTGTTTAATATTTAATGGTTAACGATGTTATACCATTTCCATTTTCGTAACAGTATATAAACACAAAATTTTGAGACTTCTCCTTTGTGTGTTATTGTGTTTTATGTCACAATAACTTATATTTTCTTTTCTCTCCGGAGTTATCAACATGGATTGAAAGAGAGCAATGCAAATATGGATGTACCTAGTTTCAATAAATGACGGAGGCACCACATCTGGCCAAAGACCGAATTAACTTTTGTGTTCCATGTATTTTACAATTTCTTTAGCTGGAAAATTTTTACTTGTAAGTGCTGAGATGCCTCAAGAGGGTTCTCATGCTCATAATTATAAAAGCAGTATCATGAGTATTGGTGGATTGTGAATTTGACTACTCAATGACAGATTCGATATATATTCTAATAAAACACAAATCTAGTTGTTGCTTTACTTAAATATTATTGTTTTTTTAACTTCCACAAATCTGGTCGTCTGTCTAACTTGACTCAGAATAACTTGGTCTTAACTTTCGCTAGTAGAACATTATGTTATGTATGGACATACCTGCTACAATAAGTTTTTAATTTAATTGGATAAAATTAATTTGATTTCGAACATTTGCTGAATAATAATTCTGTGGCGAAGGGAGTACATCGTATTAATTGAATTAAAAGATCTACTTCTACTCCTTATTTTATTTGTATATAATCTACCCGATGACTATTATATTTGTATGAAATATCATGAGACTTCTTTGCTTCATTCTCATTGTCAGATTCGTCAGCGGTTGGAGCATATTAATTACTACATTCATGCTAATGAGTATGAGAAGCATGTCCAAGTTGAATTTAGCTGGTATACAGTAATTGAATGAAGTTATTTCAAGTTATAAGCAACACGAAATTCTCGAATATATAGAGAGAGCATGAAAAAATTGGTTTGCTGAATAGAAATATTGAATATTTTCCATGATTTGTTTATTTCTTCTTCAATTTTTTATTGACTTAATAACAATCATCGAACGAATAAGTTCAGTTTTGGAAATTTTTTTAATTTCGGTAATAACTAAAGACTCTATTCTAAGATTAAAACCACAAGACCTTCATTTAGTGTCCTGGCTTATATATGAGCGTCTTGTAATTTATTTTCCCAGAAATTTCTGTGAATAGGAGTGTCAACAGATTTTTAAATCTACCAAAATTCAAATATTAATAGTTCTAGAAATATAGCAAGAGCTGGTGTAAAATTGCTCATGTCGTTTCGTAAATTAAGTGCTCAGCTAACACTTTCTGATTCTTGTATCCTTTTGTGCCTAGTCATTTATAAAGTTTCATGGTTTAGCCTACACATATGACTCCTACTTGCAGGCTTTCATTGAATGATAGGACTTTGGTGAATCAATTCCTTTCCAATATTTTTTTAAGAGTAAGTTTTATTTGAGATTCAAATATTTCTTTGAGTAATTTTGTACATTCCGGTAGCCTGCTCTTATATTGAGGGTCAGAAATCCATATTTGCACATCCTTAAACTGTATTACAACCAATATCTGTTTAGATAGATGTTGAAAAAGATGGGTGGTCTACTTATAATCTTTATCAAAGTAAAATATAGAAATATAAGCCATTGAACGAATCGTAATTCTTAGATATGTACTGAAAGAAGTTTTCATTGTTTTATTGAATTTAAATTAAATTTTTCGTCTTTATTTCTAGATTCTATTATTTTTATTTTCTCTAAGATAAGTTTGAAGAATTTATAAAGGATTTGTGTCGTTATCAGACGTAGGTAGTTTGGAATTTATTGAGGAAATAATGATTAAGACTGGGTATTTAAATATTGTAAATAACAACTTTAACTAAAATGCGAAAAAATTATTAATTTGTAATGATTTTTGCCTCTAACAGATCAATGATTCTAATAAGACTGCTACCAATGTGAGATGTGATTGGTTTACGAAACTTCTCACAGGTTTAATATTCTTCCATAAAGTTCCGATATGACACCAAGTTAGTGTTTAGACGATCATTACAAAAACAAACGGTTGCGTAGTTGCTAAATATCAAACAAAAATTAACTGAAAATCTTGTTTATGGGTGAATGGCATCTAACATAAATGGAGAGCTTGATACCCAACAAAAATTTAGTGTAACACTGGGCCTTTTTATTTTAAATTTACTTCCTTTTCTTTTTGGGTGTATTTACACTTTACCGGCACAAGCTGATAATAAATAATAAACTGATATCCTTCTTGTTTTTTTTTTCTTTAAATTTTGCTAAAAATTCATTCTTTTATTAGGGTGGCTCACAGTTCATATAAATTCGGAAGAAAGAAAAATATTAAAAAAGAAATTATATCAGCTTATATTGTGGGACATGGTCAAAAAAACATTATTTCTCTCTCAAATTGAATGAAAATGAAAGCGAAATTCTCAAAAATAACCACTCAAACCACAAGAAAGTTAGTGGAGTTTATAGAAAAGTACTGAAAGCTGTAATTGAGCTCATACTCAATTTAGAAATTAAAGGAATCCATACGGCCAACGTAGGCTGCCTGCAAAAAATGATATTTTCAAAAAAAAAAAAAAAAAAAAAAAAATACTAAAAATAAAGCAACATGAATTGACAACAAAAAACTCAGCTCTTCAATACATTCTAATTTTTTTATCCCGACCAAAAAAAAATAATTTTTTTTTCTGGAAAAATATGAGATTTTTCGCAAAAAAAAAAATATTTTTTTAACAAACTCCTTTTTGAAACTATTAAGCACTCTCTATCACTTTGGTTTTTCATATTAAATTGAAATTTAGATTTGTTTTTCGACTATTTAGAAATCTCAACTTAAACTTTGGTCACAGGCAATGATATTGAACAACGGCTAAGCAGTCGTTGTTGTTTTGTTGTGTAGAAAATCAAATTATGCCATTATTAATTTGGCTTGATGTGTTTTTTTATTAAATACTAAAACAAAACAAAAACAAAAAATAAAAGACTTGTTGAAAGTGAGAAAAATTATTTTTATGCCACAAGAATGGATAAAATTACTCATGGTGTACTCACATATTCTTAACATCTCTCATATTTAAGGTGAACTCTTTTAAGTATTTATGAATATGAAGTCATGAATTTGATTAAATTGGAAATGGAACTGAATGATCGATAATTATAAAAATATATACAAATAAATAAAAAACAAAAACTATTATTTTACGATCATGGCCCTTTAGATAATGGAAAAACAAAATCAGAAAAAAGATAGAGCTCTTAAACAACAGCATTTTATTTATTTAAACAATACTATTTAGTGTTTAAAAAACAAAATAGAAATATTTTATGAAAAAGGAAATTTACGGACAGAAGTAGTATTCTAACCTCATTTCAATTTTATTCTCTTATACTTATAGCAACTGGTTTAACCTTCATGTGTTCAGGAATTGTAAGAAAAATTTCATTTTATGTTGAATAGTGTCAGGGTATAACTTATAAGTGATACAACATTACGTATTTGGTTTCATTCCAATGTAGACCATTGAACGTTTAAAGGTTAATACTGAAATAAAGTTTGTAATTCTAAACACTAAAAAAACCCCCTTTGCTATAATAATAACATTTTTCAATAGAAACAACAACAACAACAATAAAATATTTTAAATATATTTTCTTTTTCTTGTACAATTTTCTTTTGGTTCTTTTGGTTTTTAATTGTACATTCATATTGAAGGAATCCTTGGTCATTATATGTGGTAAGTAAAATAAAGTTTTGTAAACTAAAAATTTATTTATTCTACATTCTGCATCTTTATGGTATATTATTGGAAGGGTTTCGATTTTATTTAGGAAATGTTTACTATTTGACATCCTTTAAAGAGTATATTTCTTATGGAAGAATGAGTATCTGTATGTGAGAGTATAAATGTTTGACTATTTAATAAAGTTTACAATAAGTTATTAAAGATACCGACAATGTTGTGTTCGGTTGTTGAGTTTGGCAATGGCACGAATTTATGAAGATAAATAACATCCTGTTTGTTGTTGGTTATCAATTGAAATAGAAGGAAAGAGAGTGAAAAAAAAAGAATAAAGAAGAAACATGAAATGGGTAAACAAAAATTATTTCAAAGATACGAATATTGAGAGAGAAATGTACGGAAAACTTTTTGCAACATACATACACATACAGTCAACGACAAAATATTGAAAAAAGAAAATTAGAAAAATGCCATAAGAAAAGAAAGAAAAGTAATACCATGCCATTACATGTATCCCATAAAGATCGTATAAGCATTCCCCATTAAACAGACATTAAAAAGAATTTTTAAATTTGTCAACATTGAACAGAAATATTTTGGAAAAATAAAAATCATGCTCACCTAAAGCGAGTCAGGTTGACTGCATAAAGATGTTGTACGGTACATACCTATAATAATTCTCATAGGTTATGTCATTTGAACATAGCGAGCAACGTTTGTTATTTCCGACATTTTTCAAATGAGTAAGTGAATCACAGTTTCTATGTGGATATGACATGGGATTGATGGAAATATTTGAAACAGAGAAAATTTCATAAGTACAGTAGTAGGGTATGATGCCTTTTGTACTTTCAAAGTACTTTGACAAACCCTTTTAAATTTTTTTTAACTTTGTTTCCCTTTTACTCATTCAATGTGTAGTTTGACAACCTCTAAATATTTTGTTATCGTGTATACAGCCATCGACAAGCGACGAACGAAGAACAAAGCAACTTTGCGCGTACATCAAAGCGTGAACTTATCCCCTATCGGTTTTCCCTCTCTTCTACAGAATCAAAAAAGTAGTCTGCAAACTACATTGAACTTGAGAAAGGCGTCTATATCAAACATCAGCACCAATAATGGGCCAGTTAGTCGAACGTAACGTAACGTAACGTACCGTACATTCGCTTTTTGCTTACGCTTACCGAAACATTCTCCCTCGTTAGCAAAACTGTACGATCTGTATAAAACAGAATTCTATCACGTTTTTAAGTGACATTTGACCATGAGTGATGGGGCTATTGTATGCAGAGTCTGTGGTACTTTCATGATTATTTAAATAAAACTTTTAAATTTTACATGAAAATTACGACTATTTTAACTTTGGTTTAACTTTTTAACATGTGTATGTTATGTAAGCAATTCTTATCTAGTAAAGTGTGATAGTTTTCGAACACTTTTAGAAAATGGTGAGAGCCGCATTATTTTCTCTATCGCGATCTCGTTAGCTTTCATTGTATATTGTGTAGACACGATTAAATTTATTCTCTCTTTAACGCAAAAATTTGACATGTCGTTCGATTTGTATTACCATCTAAACCTCGATTTGGCAATTAATAGAACAAAAACCTTAAAATTATGCTACTTATTTAGACCAATAATTTACAGTAATATATTGGATTATATTTTTATTAATTGATTTCGCATGAGTATATTGGCATTCAAGTCAATTGAAAAAGCAAAATCACTCAATTACGCTACCAACAATACATTATTATTTTATAAAATGGAATTTTCTTTAATTTCTTGTTCTATTATTATTGGTTTAGCAATTTCACTTCTCTCCTCTTAGTGATTTGTGCGAATGAACTGATTATAATTAATAATAATTAATAAGTATTTACAGTGCTTTATTATTCACGTTGAGTATTCACTGTGATCTTTGAGTACCTATGTTTTCCAATAAAAAAATTAATTGATTTTAAAAGATTTTATTCAAAAATAATATTTTTCTCTATTTGCTATACACTAAATTTACATAAAACTGTGATACATTTTTCACTCATGACAGATAACGCCACTAGTACACAATCACATCACAATCATATTGTGATGTTTTAAGAGCTGCAAGTGATGAAAAATTATTTTTCCGGTTTGTAGTGTTTTTTTTTTTTTTTTTACAAGGTCGTTGTAAAATGATATCATCATATACTGTGTACCTTCTTAAATGTATTGACTCTTTTACGATCTGTTACCGAACATGTATGTATGTATGTGTGTATGTATATAATGACAATGAGTTTTTGATTGCATAGAAATTTTTCATTTCGCTTTTTTTATTCTATTCGTTACAAAACTCTCTTTCTCTCTCTCTCTCTCTCTCTATACCTCAACAACTACAAGTACACATTTTGTTATTTTTTTTTTTATTTTTTCAATACTTTTTTTTTAATGTTTACTTATCTGTGTGATATACCATAATGTTGTACATCAATACAATGTTTGGTAACACGTATTCATGTACATATGTATTCGTGCATAGATATGTATGTACATATGTACATAAAGATAAAGAGAGACAGTTCGACAGAACCTGATGATAGTAAATGCCATGTTGTAGTGGTATTTCAATATTCCATTCTGTTGTATTTTGTTATTTGACACTTCTGCCTTGACTGAAATACTATTCGTAAAATATATTATACAATACGAGGAGCACAGAACGTACTACTTCTGCAAACATACACCTACGCGTGTACACATTGCATTAGTTTGCGTTCATTGAAGTTATTCCTGTTCGTTACATGCAGAATATTTTAGAAATTAATGCGTCTATTATCAATAGTAACTAAACTTCAATTACGTTTCCAACTGGCAACACAACTAAACTTCAGTTGCTGTTCATACATGAGCAATAATTGTTTAGCTATGTACGTTAATAAAATGAGGCGGCATTGTACAGTGATTACACTGTTCGACTACCAATCCGAATAATCAAGAGTCTGCAGTCTCTTCCAAATAATCCTAAGGCTTAAGGTTCTTTCTTAACTTTTAAATTGGCATTCGCATAGTTTATAAGTAAATCGTTGAAAGTAATATCCGATGCATGTGTAAACCAGATCAATAATGTCTTTAAAATATGTTTCATTGAAATTAATTTCTAATTGGCTGCTATTATAAATCGACCACGTTCATTCTGCTATATGCATTACAACTAAATTTTATTAAAGTACTCTTTATTTAGGTTTTAGCCAAAGAACGAGATTATTTGACAACTAAGGAGCATTATAGAATGGTGTTTAGCAACAAATATCAATCTGGGCGTAGAATTTATTTAAATCAAGTTTTATTTAAACACACTTTATGTTGCAATATAATTTGCATATTGTTATCCTGTTAACTTTATTGTTCTGAAAGGCATATTAATTTAGGGGGCTTGTGGGCTGAATACCTTTTGTAGACTACACATTATATAGCCTTAGAATATATATTTATTGATCTTAATTGTGTTCTAATTCAAAGTAGATTGCTCAAAAATGTTATCATTAGGCTCTTTCGAAGAGAGTATAAACTGTAGTTCTAGAATTAGAATGATCCAGTCACCATAAGATTTAAGAGAAATTCAATTTAAATTTTGTTCCATGTATGCGTTTCTTGTTAGACCGTCGTTCCCTTTAAATATTTGGTTGTATGTGAGTCAAGGACATACAATTCGTTTGAAAATATAACAACGAACAAATATATCTACGTAGATGCCAGTACGCATCCGTTTCCTTTAAATGTATTTGAGTTACGTGCAACATGACAGTTATGCCTTATGAATGTGTATTCGTGTAAAACCTTAACGTGTGTGTAACATTGTGTTTTATTAAGTTTATTATTCCGTTGTTGCTTCAAAATGTTATTACTTGTTACTGAATTTGAATCTCTTAAATGTTTCGTATTTTTCTTACAAAAAAAAATATTTTTTTTTTCCAAAGAAATTATATTCTCATTTACCTTATAAGGCTGACCTTAGATTTTCAAATTCTTAAAAGACAATTTAATGAAATTTCTTTTTAAAAAATTATTATATTATTATTATGTATGTAAATGATAGTTAAATCATACATACATAAATACAAAAGTGAAACTGTTCAATGTTAGTTAATTGCCATACGTAACTCAGATAAAACTAAAAAAATTTAAACCCTTAGACAGTCAAACAAAATTATTTACATTCGCGTATTTAATACGTTTAATTGGTTATTATAACCCCTTAGTTAGTATTGTTGCTTAGCTTTTCACACTACTATCATGTGAGGAACGTAGTCATTGTATGAGACATTTTTTAACAATTTTTTTTTTTTCTCATGTAAGTCATTACTCTTTCGATCGCTAGGATATCAATTCCATTATTAAAAACAAAAAATTTCGAAATTCAACCGTCATGAATGCATATGGCACACTACTTTCAGAATGGAAATCTTTCGCAATATCCAAGAATATTAATTTTATCACATCGTTAGTATAATTCGCTAAGACGCTAAGTCTACTTTTTCCTTCCTTTCTACTTTTGAGTTTGTAATGCAAAACGGTAATACTATATAAAATAATATTTTACGACAACAAAAATTGTACACAAAACTACGAAAAATGTTAAAAGCACGTGCTAACTTCACGAATATTAATTTCTTCCATGAATTTCACTTTCGCTTACATCTTTCTATACACATTTGAAGCAAAATTTTTTTCTCTATTTTCTCCGAAAAAAGACCAGCAGGAAATTCATCTCAAGAAATTTATAACCTTCACCAAGAAAGGAAAGAAGAAGCGAGCGAGAACCTTCAGCCTGTAAAGAAATTGCCCCAAAATCGGAAGCAAGTAGTCTATATTACCGTACGAAACTTTAGGTCCATAATTTTGTGTTCTATAATCTTAAAAATAAAGCAGCGTTTTATTTTTTGTGGAGTGAAGTGAAAGGCGATCTGAGTTCCAAAGATTTCGCAAGTATTTGGGTTTATTTTATAGAAAAAAAAAGTTATTTGTGGAAACGATAATCCAAAAAAATTAATCTTGTATAGCGATGGTTGCACGTATCAAAATAGATATTGTAGTATGAGAAATGCCCTGCTTAATACGGTTATTAAACATAGCATTGATATTGAGCAAAAAATTCTTGGAAATATGGAGGCAGATAGCGTTCATTCCACTATAGGAAGAGCTATGAAAAAGAGAGTAATTAACGTACTTTCAGAATACATAGATGTTTGTCAAAAATGCTCAGAAAAACCCTAGACCCTATGATGTTATGTATTTAGATTGTAAATTTTTCAAAAGATTTAATAACGTTGAATTCCTTAAGAGTATTAGACCTGGGCTTTGAAGTACACCCCAAGCAAAGAAATAAATTTTAAAATTCGTTTTTCTGATGTATTGAAAATTTTACTGCAGAAAATTGATGATAAAATTGATGATAAAATTGATGATAAAATTGATCCTATAGATTTTGAAAATTTGCAGCAACTTTATCAAGAAAAAAGAAAAATTACTATAAGAAATTATGAAGACTTACAATTTCTCAAATCAAACCTTACCCAATGAACACCATAAATTTTACAATGATTTACCTAACCTATGAATTTTTTCTAATTTACTTTTGTATCTTTTTAATAGAAATGAACTTTTTAATGAGTTCACAATAAAAAATATAAGTTTACAAAGCAAAAATGCTAAGTCCAAAAAGTGCGAATTTCCCTTCCAAGATTTTGTGGACATTGATTTTTGATCTAGGCCAATTAAAGAGAGCTATTTTGTGTTTTTTGTCTCCTTTAAAATTTAAAAAAAGGAACTTAACACATTTGTGAATTAGACTAACGATAGACAACTCTGTTGTTGACAACTTAGATGTTAACGACTAAAATTCCTTAAAAGTGTTTGTGTATCGATACTGAAAATCTTTTGGCATAACAACATATACAATGACGTACTTTTGAAACGAACAAACCATGATTAACCAAAGCTGAAAGACTAATTATGCATTGAAGTCAAGTACTACAACAAATAAATTCGTTGTAATACTTTGTTCCGAATACGAAACTAAGAAATATAGTCTAACACCACAGTGATGAATTAGGCAAAGTAATTATGTGAATGTCTTTGGTCATCTTACATACATACATATATATAATTAGTCATTACAATCCTTCAGTCAGAATTAAGATCTAGCTTCTCTCATCACTTATGTTGTGTGTGCAAATGAGTGGCAGGAGTTACAATTTAAAGTCGATTCAGAACGCCAGATTTGTTTGAGAAACTTTTCACGGCAATAATTTTTCATATGAATAGCCAATCCGTAGGTTAGTCAGTGATGATTTATATTGTCTTTGATTTTTTGATTTTCATTTTTTTATACTTTTTCTTATCACTATCATTTGCAAAAGAGAGAATTTTACAATTTTTAATATAAAGTGCATTCATTCAATCATTCATTCATTCATTCATTCATTCATTCATTCATTCATTCATTCATTCATTCATTCATTTATAAACTCATTCATTCATTCATTTATGGTGCCTGATTGTTTCTATTCTGTCAAATTAAACATTATGAACATTTTTTTTCTTGTTTCATATTTTCTTTAATTTCTGTTAATTTGTTTTTTTTTCTTTTTTTTTTCAAATTTGCAACTGATTCATGCAGCAAATAAGTGCCTCAGGCACTTGTGATACGACGCTTCGTTTAAATATGTTCAAGCACCATTTCGATAATGTAAGAAACATTTTCTCGAGATTTAAGTACGAACATCGTAGACAGACATTATGACTAAGGGTTATTAAAACATTTATTCAAATGTGGGAGTAGTGGGAGATTCGTTAGGGTGTCCGATTACAATTTCTTTTAATATTTCAGTCAAAAAAAATTTTTTTTTTCAATTCTTTATGGTTTAAATTATGAACATTTTTTTTACCATTTCGTATTAAATTTTTAGAAAACACATTCCATATTCATATGGAACAGTTTACCCTGAAGATGGTTTTATTTTTGTAGGTTAAAAAGGGTACTGTATACTCTAAATGTGAAAATTTATATGCGAAATAATGTTGACAATGTATTTGCAGTTGTTATTTTATCACAGATGAATGCATGAAATATTGCAAATTTATATGCTTTTATCATTACAAGCATTCTCCATGCCAGAGACGACATTGTATAAAAACTTTTTGTGAAAATAATTCGCCGTAATATTCGATTTAACAAGATATTTAAATAAAATTAATTTTAATAATATTTTGATACGATTTTACCATTTTAACGAATCAATTGATTTGTTTTTTTTTTCCAATATTCTTTACCTTTATAATTGTTTTGATAGAATTTCATATGCCAACAAGTGGAGTAGACACCATTCTATATATTGGTAACACTTTATTTGAAACAATGATTCCTATGCTATATATAAAAATGTCGATTATATTCAGTAACTGAACTTATTATGAAATCCATGATTCCCAATTTCTGATTTTTATCATTGCAGGAACAAAAATTGTATGTGCTCGCCACATAGATTGCATAAACTATCTTCAATTTTGACAATGTTAACAATGTAACAATATTATTCAGAGTGTATTACGCTAGGAGACATTACATTTTTTGCCTCTTCTTATCATTCTCTGTACGTAGTAGTGGCTTTTAGATCGTAAAATTGTGATGTAAAAGTAAAAAATAAAAATATTTTTACAATTAACATGTGTTGATCTGCCTGTCCTGTCATGCAAGCTAACAAAAAGTTTAAGATCTTAGTAATTTAAAGAGAGTTCTCCAAATAATTGCTAAGCAGTGCACAAGATGTTAGCACCAAGGTGCGCATGTTTTAAAAAATTTACCTTACTTTTCTGAAGCGCATTAAATGAGTTTTTTTTTTAAGTTATGGCAGAAGTTATCGTAGACAATAGTTTATTGGAATACATACATACATAATTTGCCATTACAACCATTCAGTCAGGATTACGGCCTGGCTTCTCGCACTACATTTATTGTGTGTGTTAATTTTATACATGAGTGGCGGGACCTACAGTTTAAAGTCGACTCCGAACGACTGTTTATTTGAGAAACTTTTCATGGCAATTTTATTTACTCTCAGAGTTTTTGCCAGAAATCTGCTGAGATTTTTTCATATTTTTTTTTTTGATGTCGGATCGGGGATTGGAATAACTATTTTTAAAAGTAAGTTTTAAAAATTCATCCTAACAAAACTTTGCAAAAGGAACGAAATTATGACATACAGTCAAAAAAAAAAGCCTATTTTTTATCAAATTAAAAAGGTGATATAGAGTTCCTTAAGGCAGTTTCAATTAAGGATGTTTGAAGACAAAAACGAATATAAAAAATATATAACCTAGAAGTTATTAGAAAAAGACAAAAAATATTTGCGGCAAAAAAGTCTACAGACAACGGTGTATGTAGACATTTTTCTGTGACTGTACATCTCAATTCGCTCCTATACTACCAATAATCTGATTACCTGAAAGAAACAAACACTTACAAGCGGCTAGCTTTGACCAATAGAAGAAGAAATGTTCTATAACAGAAGATACTCGAACCTGCTTTTGACGTATGGCGTATGACTTTATGTATACGTATTAAGCAATACTTATCTCTCCAAGATTAAGTATTCACTTTATATGGTTAATAATTCTGTTTTGACAAAATTCGCTTCAGTTTCTTCAACTGCGGACATGTTTTATGAAATCTTGTATTTCCTACAAAAGGCATTGATTTCTACTTTTATTCATTGGAATGTAATGAAAAAAGTTTGATGAAAAAAAGTTTAATTGAACCGCAGATACTCGCCTTATTGCCCAAGGAATAGAAATATACTTACTTTAGTAGAGGAACAAATTTAAGTGACAAGGAATTGAAAAAACCGCAATTCTTCCTTATTTAAAAATATTTTGTGTGCATATGTCAGATGTTGATTTGTCATACTGATACCACGACGATGGCGACAATACTTTCGAGAATGTACGACATGGAATTTTTTTTAATTCTGCCTGCATTCACGTGTTTTTTGGTTGACCTGGCTTGGTTAATACAAGCAACAACCACTGTTTCTTTTTTTTTTTTTTGGTTTTGGTAAGTAACCGTCCATCAGTGGTGGTAAAACTATTCCACGATTTTAAAATTAAAACGTTTTTTTTCTTATATTCTGAAAGATTTTACATTCTTTTATTGTAATAACAACATACCACTTACATGCTTGCACCAGAAATATAGAGAAAAAAATAATTCTTTTATTATTATTTTTAGTTTTTTTATTAATAAAATTGGAAAGTATTTCATACAACATAATCACTTTGGTGAAAATAACCATAATTTTTCTTCTTCATAGTTCATAAAGGCATGGATTTTTGTATTTTTAAATTATGTTAAGTGTGTCAATGGATCCTTAATTTTTGAAATTTCACTACCGGGCACAAACACTATTCTAACTCTTGTCAAAATTTAAATAAGCTGCGCCATTATCGTATGTTTAACAACCATTGTACAGCAGACTACATAATAAACATCCTTTAAAGAAGTGAATTTTATGTAAGGAAACAGTAATACTCCTTAATTAAGCTATAAATTGATTCCTAATCCATGCACTCTATTCAACTCCATGCAAATTCGCATCTAAACATTTCCAAAATTTGCAAATTAAATTGTTCTGAAATGATGAAACTGATCCCAAAATTGTTCTTTAAGAATAACTCATCTCAGCAAAGAGTTTTAACGAGTTGTTTAATTGACTATAAAGTTTAAAATGTTTATTAATAATCGTGCAAAAGTATCATCGATTACATCAAACGTTCCTTAGTGAAAAATTTCATAATCATTGTCATTGTCTACGCACATTATTGTGAATTAATAAAAATTTTAAGAATTTTTTAGAATTTATTATGGCTCTTAAAGAAAACCAAACAAAGTCTTGTTTCTGCTTAAACCGGATGACTTGGTATTCTGAGGAAGAGGTCATTAATTATAAATGATTCGGAAGTGAAAAAATATTGCTTACGATGTGATTTCCAAAGCCTGAACATCTGCCAATTGTATGTAGAATGCGATTTATATGTAGAGGTGTCCGTTAACACCCACTCAACTTAATATCCACAAAAGAGCCCAAATGGTAAAGTTACCCAAAATTGGCAACATGATAATGAAATCTCTAAAGACACATGAAAGCTCAGAAAACCGCCAGTAATATAAAGTTCATAGCATATTAGAGAAATTTGTCTTATGACGATATCCACTACATTTAATCTTCAAGATTTTTGCTTAAATATTCTATATTTTCCATTAACAAACCACCTGACACACTTTGATAGTTTTATAATACTAAGAGCATTCAACAAATTTTATCGAGCATTTCGTATTAGAACCCAGTACTACCAACACTCATATTAAAATGGAGAAGGATGATATTATTTTATTGCGGCACTTAACAACGAAGTAGGACTTGAGATACGTCCTGTTAGAGGAATATTGCTGCAACTCTTTTGCTGAAATACATACATATGTAGCTATTGATATAAAGATAATTTAATCAGTCCTTAAATACAAAGGATCATTGCTGTAATAGCAGCCTCTTATTGATTGCTGGTTAATAATATAAGAGTTTAGAAAGAATAGGAAAGCAGGGAGAAGTATGGGAATCAATTTTTCCTTTTTAGATACAAAGATTAGATAATTTATCATCATTTTTCATTATCATTTTTACCTGATATAAGTGCCCCGCAAGTCTTTAACCTTAATACACGTAGTTGGTCTGCGATACTGAAGCTAAATTAAGAGTCAAATATGAATTACTCTCTTAAAGTTCTGCTCCATGAGGTTATTTTAATGGATTGTAACTACTAACACCCACAAAAAAAAAATAAATAAAAAAAGATGCGAAAGTATTCAAACGGCAACAACTATTACGCGTGTTGCAACTTTAACTTTTGGCTTGTCGCAGCTGTTTGATTTTGTTTATGTTCTATGCCTCTGATTCTTTTGTTTTTGCTGTCGTTGCTGCTGCATTTTTTTTTTTCAATCGATTATGCAGTTTATGCATATCATTTATGAGAAGTCAAACAGTGAGGACCAACAATAGAAAAAGAAAAAGAAATCAATTATCGATATCTGTTTGTCAGTGCAAAAGAGATCTGAATTTTTCACTTAAAATTGTATTGCGGATAACATTTAAAAACATTTAAATTTGGGTAGATTTGCATATTTATTATCGTACATTATTTATAAATACATTTATTCCGTTGAAATATTTGATAATTATTCAACTGCAGTTGATGTTTTTCAGTTTTTCGCTTTAGAAACTATAGAAAACAGTTCTTAGAGGCTAATTGCGGTTCTGAAAACTTGAACAAATACTTTGTATCTTGTATAGAGTTTCAACGATTATAGGTTTTAGGAGTAGTAGAGGGCCACTGGTTGGTCAGAATGGTGCATGGAACATTAAAAACCAGCAATTTTCAACTCAAGCGCCAAAAACTACTCAAAACATTTACATTCAAACACATGTTGACTATTTTGAATATGAATGCTCTCCCATATATATATATGCATACACATGTATGCGAATAATGTTTTCTATGTATTAAATCCCTAACAAACTCATGCCATCCGATATTGAAGTGAAAGCTAGGTGGCCTTGTTAAAGGCCTCATTAAAATATACTTCCACGTTTTTCATTATTAAAATGTATGTTTTGTGGTGAAAACTTCATTGTGATTAGCAATCGAGTCTAGTATATTAAATCATGGAATCAGTTGAAAATTCTAACCTTATGCAAAAAATTAGTAATCAAGGCTATTTATGTAATGAAGGGCTATTTTCGTAGGACCTGATTAACTGATTTTCTTCACTTTGTTGACTTGAAAATATCATTCGTACATAAAAGCATAATGGGAATTTCTACACATGTAAGCATATGTACAGCATAAGTGTATGTATGTAAGTGTACTGTGTTTAAATGTCTGTCTGTCGGTTTACATATTAAAAGTTGATGTCAAACAATTTTAACACAAAACGAAAACATCAACTTTTTTTTTCTTTTTTTTTTATTAAAATTCTACTGCAAATTACAAATGAACATTTTATAACTGAAAAAACAAACACTAACGTTCACATACACGTATATATACATACGATATATATACATACTCTTATCTATTCAACCATAGGGTGAATATGATGAAAAATAAGAACAATTTTGCGTTTATGAATCGTGAATATGACACAAATAAACGACTTAATTAAAAACAAAAAAAGGAAAAGAAAAACAAAAACAGAAAATAATAATCTTTAGCATAAACCATAAATAAAATAAATCACTTAAGCCAAATTAAAAAACAAAATAGAAAAAAAAAACAAAAATTAGTCGCACGAAAAAGTTAAAGTTTTTAAAATATTCGCTTAGCATAGATAATAAAAGAGCAGATGTTGCAACAATTCCGATATCAGCATCGGAATAGCATAGCTAGTCATTTTAGCTAAAGGAATAAATAATAAATTATATCCTGTACAACTCATGATGCATGTCTATGATGCCATATTACGTTTGTTATACAAAACTTAAAATAATTTAGTTTTTCAGTTATTTTTTTCACCTTAATTTGTAACAAAGTTCAGAACATCTTTATCCTTAGATTACTAAATTTTTTCTTTCTAGGTTTCAATGTATTGGCCATCAAATAACTCCCTTATTAATGCTTCCAAATACAAGAATGAAAAGAATACTTTAATTGGCTATAATAACTGACATACTTGGACGATGATTGAATTCAAAATATGTTGTTACGAAACCCTACTTAAGTATAAATCTCTGATGTTTAAGGGTTGATTGTCTAAAACGGACGTAAGGATAATCTCAACAAAGCAGATCACCTTCTAGAATGTCAAAGGATGGCATCTGTTACAAAATATTTGGAAGCTCCCTATTCCGCACCAGAATCAAATGATTCATTCTGAAGTACCACCATTACCTGTTCAAGCAACCGTAACTGAAACGCAAGCAGAATAAGGCAAAAACTATTTCATTTATTTCAAGAATTAACGATCGTGTTTTAAATGCTACACGGTCAACTAGGATACGAAACTTGACATGACTTCGATCTGCTCAAATTTACATAACATGAACAGATGATTAATAAAAATTATTTTTCTTACCAACAAGCGTTATACGATTCAAGCAAAAGTTTGCAGTAAGAATCCTTACGATGTGGGAAGTCATTACTCGTTAACTTGAAATTTGTTAATTGCTTAATTGCCATCACAATGAATAGCAAGCAGAGGAAGATCCAGGTACCATTGGAAACGTATGGAGCATTCTTACAGCTGAAGTTTACGAAAAGGCAAAACATATTTCGACCGCATACGATCTGAAACAGAAAATCAAAAAATACCGCGCTTTGGTGTTGAAACTCAAACTCTTCAAACTTTGTAAGCCCCATGACTAATATAATATCATCGGCTATTATTAATAAGAGTGGCCCTACAACTATAAGCTACCAAGATTTTTCAAATATATTTAATCCGCTGACTAATCAACAGTTAGAAAGTCCCCCAAGAAATAATTTTTCACATTTCGTTGTAGATGTGGGTTTTAACCGTGGCATTAGGTCTAATAAGCAAATATACTATCTACTAGACTACAAGACAATTTCACTTATTTATGAAAAGTAATGAAATACTTCTTGAGAGTTCTTATATACTGAGAGAACAGAGCCATCAGACATGTTATTAAATTAAAATAAGAATTACGAAGTTTAATCCTGCAATACCACTCTGTGACACCCCGGGTGCATTCATTAACAACAAACCTTCGGCCGATCTTTACAATGTTAATATTAATAACTCCGTTTATCTTCAGTTTTAGTATTAAAAAATGTTTTTTTATTATGGGTCCTCCCAGATGCCTTATTTGAAGATAATTCGAACCTATTAATTTTTTCAATTTAAAAACCATAATCAAAATTTATCCGCCTTCTTAGAAATTTAAACCAGGACTGCTCGAATTTTGTGTGGAACCCACTCAGTGGAACACTTTAATAGCACTATAGCACGCCAGCTAAAACGTTGAAATCTGAGATTTATTCATGAAAATTCGTAAACTTTATTTAACAATAACACTATGCGACAAAATACAAAAAATGAAAGACACCCGAGTAACTACCTAACCTAAGATGTTCACTTAGTTAAATAAAATTCAAAAATATTTTTTTTGTATTTCTCGAACCCTCCACACTTGTTTTATTTGACAGAAACTGTTTTTTTGGACTCTACGCAGAAATTTATTGATTACAAAAACATTTCTGAACCAATGTCCAAAATTTAAACCTTATTGGAAAGGTTGGGCCTTTCAAACGTAACACGTACATATATAATTTGACATAATATACTAAGAGGTAAACTTGACAATTGCGATTTTTTTTTTCCATATTTTTTCAAGTTTGTTCGTTCATAGTGGCAAACTTTAATTGAAAATACGAAATAAATAATAACATTCTGAAAGTGCATTATCCTGTGAAGAGATTGTCATTTCGTTTGATCAAACCGGATAAATATTAGCGTACTTATTATTTAAAGAGTCTAACAGTCGAGTTATATTTTTCATATATTTTGTCTTATCAAATGAACTTTTCGTTCAAAAATGTTCAGAATTTTTGCGGGATTTTGATTGTTTATTGGAAAATTTGTCAATTTCACATTTGCGCGATTACCAGAAGCTGGCCTATGTTTGCGGAAAGGGAAATATAATATTTGTAAAAAACACAAAATATTAGTCGACTTCTGGTAGTCGTGCAAACATGAAATAGACGCATTTTATGATAAACAATCAAGACCCATCAAGAATTCTGAAAATTTTGAACTGAAAGTTCATTTGATATATAAAAAATATAACACAACTGTTTTACGATTTAAATAGTAACTACTCCAATTCTTGTCCGATTTTGATCAAACGAAGTGTTAATCTCTTCACAAGATAATGCACTTTCAGAATATCATCATTTCTCATATATTTTTTAATCTAATTTTGCAATTATGAATAGCGAAACTTTAAAAAATGAGTAAAAAATCATATTTTCCAAGTTTACCCGATCAAAACTCATAAAATATAAGTTTGAACAAAATGTTTATGTATACCGTTCTAAAGGTTAATATCTCCCCTTTCTAAAAAAACTTTGGATTTTTAAAATAGGTTCAAACATATTATGGTAATCAATGATTTTGTGTGAAAAAGATCAAGAAAAGCAGTCTTTGTCAATATAAAACAAGTTTGGAGGGTTCGAGAAATATAAAAATAGTATTTTTGAGTTCCACTCAACCTAGTGAACAATTTAGACTATGAAATTACTCGGGTGTATTTTTCCTGTCGCACCGTGTAATTAGTTTAAAAAGTTTAGACTTTGACTCAACAAATAAAATTTAATTTTTTTAACTGAAAAATCTGTTTCCGTACTCTAATTTTATAATTTTATAATTTATTAAAAACGTATCTATTTAATATGTTTCTAATTTTCTACAGAGTAGAAATATTAACATTCGCTACAAAATAGTGGCTTCCATGTTACCTCGTTTAAATAATAAATTGGTTAAGTAAACATCACAAATCATAGGCCAGTCTAAATTTTCGTAACATTTATCGTGTTAAAAGTATGTAATGCGTGTCATAATTAGAAGAATATGATATCCGCTATACACCTGTCTTAAATCCCGCAGAGAAGATGTGAAACATGGTGGATAGATATATAAAACGTAAACAGGGAGGCAAGAACGCGAAAATTGCCCTTCTCCCGTTCACAATACAGCAACACACCAACGCACACACTTTCGAGCGAGTTCAGACATATACCAAAAAATAACTTTATGTCTCATAAATTACTCAGCTGGATATTCCATTAATTACCCTATGCGACCAAAAATAAACACACCAAGAGAAGTCTACGTAATCTTATTGCGTTTCCGTTCTGACTAAAATTTTACCTTCATTCTGTCTTTTGCTTATCTTTGCGTTTTTTTTTTTTTTCTGAAAACATTTAATTTTTGTTTGTGTATATGGTGTTTTATCGAATTATATCACCCTAAAAATATGCAAAAATATGAACATGTTTGACACTCAATTTAATCAAAGGATTAAGATGTTTTACACTTTTCAACAAACTGTTTTTGTTATGTTTTCAGAAAAACAAAGTTTAATTTAAGGTTCGATTTCAATGTAAAATTTTTTACTTGTTGTGTCGCTGTAGTGTTAAATTTGAAGAAAAAATTGCCTCCAATTGATTCCATAATATTATTTATTTATTGATTTTATATATTATCTTGCTAAATCCGCGTGTGCTTCGCTACTCTTACGTTATTAAATAAAACATATATAATTTTTTATTCAATAGTTTAATAATTAAATTTTTAAATTTTAAATTGTAAAAGATGTTTATTTTCTGATTAATATTTACAACATTTTCTTAAAATGTTATCTTGTGCTTTGATATTGATGATCGAGTCGCCGTGTATGTTTATCTGACGTCTCTGTAGCTATTGTTATAGTCGAGAGCATGCGCTGGTCTGAGGTTTTAGAAGATATCAAATTTGAGGTTCTAGATCGCTGACTTTGAAGGCATATATCACGATGTTCTGATGTTTCAACAGCTCTTACACGTAACGTTCTCAATCGTTGACCTTCGAGGCATTCGATATGCTGATCAGTTGTTTCGGAAGCTCTGGAAGCTGATGTTCGCAATCGCTGACTTTCCAGGCGTTCGTTATGCTGATCAGTTGCTTCGGAAGCTATGGAAGCTGATGTTCGCAATCGCTGACTTTCCAGGCGTTCCTTATGGTGATCAGTAGTTTCCGAAGCCCTGAAAGCTGATGTTCGCAATTGTTGACTTTCCAGGCGTTCGTTATGCTGATCAGTTGTTTCAGCAGCTCTTGAGGTTGATGCCCGACAGCGTTCATTGTAAAGATGAGTTTCGCGTTCAGTCGATGTTTCTTTTGCTCTTTGAGATTGTAGTATTAAAGACTTTTTGGTATGTTTTGAAAGTGCAGACTTTTTCAGTGGCATTTTGTTTACTATTTTTCACAAAAACTTTATCTTTTAAAATCTAGGATTCAACTGAACTTTTTTAATTGTACATCTTCTTTATATTACTTTACGTTCACACACGCTTGTAGTTAAGATAATCCCTTTTTATTTTTTAATGGGTATTATATTAGGTAATTTATAAATACTGTTCTGTTCTAATTATTTACTTGTACTTCCAGTTCATAAACATCTAAAGAGATGTTCCATTAATAGAAGGTATATATTCAGGTAGTAAATGTAATAATTTTCACGAGGCTTATGTGAGATAAATATGTTTATCGAACATAATTCACTTGTAAAGGGTTATATGGGATTTATAAAATGTACCTCTTATGGGAGATAACATGGTCATATATCCTTAGATATTTATGCAATAGCTACAATTTGCTTGCTCAAGAATTTAGCTAAAAAGTCGTGCGTGTCGTATTCTGTCATTTATCTCCATATATTTATATAAAATATACGACTTTAATACTTATTTTACATGTAGAATTGGTAGCTCGCCTACGTAAAATTTCAAAGCAATCGTCAGCCTCTAGTTCCTTCCAGCCATATAGAAAGCTGTTGAAAAAATTTAAAATATTGATACTGAAGTGATTCTCACAAAATTTTAAGAGTATGGCTTTATATTTTTTGTTATAAAAATTTTAACATTTTTTCTTATATGGGAGATGCTACGCCCGCTATGGCTAGTTCGCCCATTTTTTCTCCAGATATTTATACATACATACATAATACATAATTGGCCGTTACAACCCTACAGTAAGGATTACGGCCTAGCTTCTCACACCACTTATGTTGTGTGTGTTGATTTTATACATGAGTGGCAGGACCCACAGTTTAAAGTTGACTCCGAACTACAGATTGTTTGAGAAATTTTTAGATACGTCAATTTTAGTCTTTAAAATATTCATATTAATACTAAACTGATTCCGATAAAATTTGAGAGTCTTAGATATACAAATTTCATACATTCTTTATATTGAAAGTGACAAGCCCACTATATCAATCCCGACCATTTCCATTTCCTAAAATGTTCGCGTTGATATCAATATTGTCTGTACAAAATTTGATGACTCCAGCTGTCGTAGTTTCTGAGGTAAACAACTATTTATACTTATTTTACAGGTGGGCGTGGCATCTCGCCTACATAAAATTTCAAAGTAAATTAGAGCCTGTAGTTCCTTCCAGATATATATGAAGTTGCTGTAAAAATTTCATGCAAATCGGTTTAGCCGTTTATCCTCCTATAGGGTACAAACAAATAAACAAACATACATTGATTATTAAATATAAGATAATAAAATATTTCAACTACTAATGGTCAAAGATAAAACAATTATAAAGAAAATACATGTTCAAAGTTTATCCGATAAAAATTCTAAACGGTTATTCAAAAAGCGGTTCAAAAATAAGTTTATATGATAAGTTAAAAAAAAATAATTAAACAAGTGTGGAGGGTTCGAGAAATATAAAAAAAAACTTTTGAGTTCCACTCCACACACATACATACACATGTATGTAGTTAATCTGTGGTAACTCTCTAGTTACTTTAAAAGAGTTACTTCATCTTTTGTCATCGAAATTTTTAACATTTTAAGTTTTCTTCTCTTTTTTGTTCGAACTAGAAAATTGTTTTTTAAAATTTTCTTTTTTATTTCTTTTAATAAAGAAATAGAAAGAACCCTACAGGTTTGAAATAGTACTCTTTAAAAATTCTTGAGATTATTTTGTGCAGTGTTGCTATAGAAATGTTAAAATATTAAGTCACTTGCTTTAATTTCTGCAACAAGTGCTGACCAAAAGAAATTACAAAAAAAAAAAAAAAATTGCAAATTAGGATTAGGACGGGTTTCATTGGTCAGTGTTTTCTAAAGCTTTGCTTCGAGATAAATATAATGTAATTATCATAATTTAATGACTCTAAACATTCATTTTAATATTAATTTTAATTGCACCAGTCCAAAACAATTTCATGTAATTGCTGTCTCATATATTTATTTAAAAATTTTATTCGTTTTTTCCTACCTGATTAGATTTTATGGGTTAAAAAGCTCTCGAATGCAACTAAAATATAATATTTTGTAGGAAGTTTAAAGTCTAGAGTACTTTTCTAAATAACTTGCATTAAATTCTTAAGTATTGTTCATTATGGGGAAACCAAATATTCCATTATGGTTACGGCATCGAAATTGTTTTCCACCAAAAAAAAAGTCGGAAATTTCAGTGGATTTGGACAAAATATTCCAAAAAACCCTTGATATAAAACCTTGGAAATGTATGTTTTTTTTATTAATTTTATTTTATTTAGAATACTACGATTTCAATTTACACTCTAAGCATTTTGTGAATTTGGATTTACAGCCCTCACTCTGACACCTTAAGCTGTAGCTTACTAGCGCTCCCAAGTATGATATTTAATATGCTATGATTAACTTTAGTAAATTATAGTAAGTCACTACGGCATACACATTAAATCATATCGTATTGGTATCAATGTGCTCTCTTATATTTGAGAAAATGGCTGGGAATAGATAATATCCGTCGATAAAGCATAACAATAAAATTTGTATTTTATTTTGAATACTTATTACATTTTATTCCTTAAGGATCTTAACAATAACAGAAAACGTTGCAATTTCCACCGACATAGTGAGAATAAAGTGCTCTGAGTAACATTTTAAAGCGTCTAAAGATTACAACATAACTTAATTCCTGAGCAATGGAAAGGAATAATACACACATACATACATAATTGACCATTACAACCCTCCAGTAAGGATTACGGCCTAGCTTCTGACACCATTTATGTTGTGTGTGTTAATTTTATACATGAGTGGCGGGACCTACAGTTAAAAGTCGATTCCGAACGGCAGATTTTTTAGAAACTTTTCATGACAATTTTATTTACTCTCAGAGTTTTTGCCAGAAATCTGCTGATGTCTGATCGGGGATTCGAACCGTGACCTTTCGTCTAATAAGCCAACACACTACCTACTAGACTACGGCGACTACAGGAAAGGAAGAATACTCTCCAAGAATATAACGATTCATAGCAAATAAACCCACCAATTTCCAAAACGTAATTAAAAGCAATAAATGTGTACGTGTGTATGATTGTATATGTAAAGCTAAATGTATTTATAATTATTTAATTAATTTTGTTTTTGATAAATTTAATTGGGTGCCCTGGTAGACCAGTGGGTAGTATGCTAGATTATTAGCGCGTGGGTCGAGGGCTCGATTCCCACCAAACACTCTGGTCTGTTACACTACACCGAACATAAGATCTAGACATAACTTGTGATTGTATTGTCATTAATAAATAAAAACAAATACTTTTAATTGATAATGCAATCTCTTGGTTTTTTACGATATCATCTCAGCTCTCTTTTTATTGCCCACCTAAGTGAAATTCTCAGGTTTTTTTTTGTTTTTTTGTCTGCTACTATTATTAGAAAACAAAATAGTGAACTTTATTCAATTGATTTAAAATATTACGTATTGACAATAATTGCAGAAAATAAAATTAATTTCTTTTTAATTGAGGCTAAATGGAATACTTCAAATAGAAAAAAATAAAACGAAATTTACCACTGGAAAAATTAATCGAATCATACTGATCCGCGAGCATTTTCTTAGATATATGGGAACGTAACACTACTAACGGACCTCCTCCCCTTTCTATTGTTGTGTCATTTATCTAACTAAGTACTTTGTTTTAGAAACAACAATTTTAATACCCTTGATTGTATCCTTTTCTAGATAGAACGCAATTTGACTCTACATAGGAAGTGTCACGTACACCTTTTGAGCCATGAAAAATCTTGTCCAAATAGTGCGTGTGTAATAGAAATTAAATTCAGAAGATTTCAAAAAATTTTAAAATTCTAAACCTATTCCCTAGCCCGTGTCCAATAGTAACAAAACAAAATTCTGCATACGAATATTATGTAAAGTATCAACACCTTGTGAAATATCTGCCCATAACACATTCAATAACAGTTCCGAAAAGATCACTTTATCGAAAACTTATTGGTTTTTTTCCTATGGAATGCAGTTACTGGAGTTCCCAAGGCATTTCGCAAACCCAATACCTGATTAATTCAAGTGTCTGATATCCGAATGCATTCAAATGAATAAGGAAGGTTTAAATACGCGTTCGAAATTTGTTGTTTTTAGTAAAACAAGGTATTGATGGTTTTCGTTGGAATCAACACACCTTCATCGCATCTATTACTGTTTGTATCACATCTCGTGTGCGGACTAGTGTCTTAAGGTATAATTTTAATCATCGATTAAATAATTGAAAGTGCTATAACGAAATGAAAGTACACTAAATTCTCTTCTCATACGGCAGATACGTTCCCAAAAATTCGTGTAAAAAAATTACATAAAAAGAGAATCAAATGAAAACAGTATTTACAACATTTACTTCACTTAAGAATTTATTTCGTCCTACACATTTTAATTCATTAAATGTATTAAAAAAAATAAAACGTTTGTACATGCGTCTCTCTCTCTCTGTCTCTCTCTCTCTCTCTCTCTCTCTCTCTTTATTGGCTAAATTTGTAGTCGCTGTAGTTTAGTAGGCAGTGTGCTTACCTGGTTCAAACACCAGGTCAGGCAGTTCCTGATTTTCGGGGACCTCCTCTCAGCAGATTTCTGGCAAACGAATAAGTTTCTGTAGGTCTCGCCGCTCATCTATAAAAGAACACACACAACATAAGTGAGTGAGAAGCTCGGTTGAAATCCTGACTGAAGGGTTGTAACGACCTATTATGTATGCATGTACTTGCTCTATAAAATTCAAGACAAATATTTAAAATCGTTAAATCAAAACAATTTGTGGTAAAAAAATTAATTTTTTTAACCAAATTTCTGAAAAACAATATTTTGCCCAACAATTTCCAATTTTTTTGAGCATCATTCATTTTTCGTACACTGAGAAAGAAAATTTCGCACACACAAAATATTATTATTGTGAAGTTTGCATAAATAAATATGTTTCGAAGTCTGTTATGCCTTTAAACAAATTGTATGCAATTGGTATGAAATTAAGGCAAATGATTATAAAAGTTCTTACAAGCCTACTTTCTCTTTGTCGAAATTTTGCGAAAATGTCAAAGATTTGGTTTCGAATGCTTCCGAAATATGATCTCCTTTGTGAAGCCAATCGAATAAATCTTTTCAGCGACTAAAGTAAAAGCAACAGAAGCAGTCGCAAGAATTTAGTTGTAAATAATCCGTAGCTTTAATTAAAATTGCTTACTTCAACTTCTTCAGTTTAGAAATGTTTTTATTTTCCCCTTTAAGGCCTGAGGAATATTAGTGTTAATGTCCAAAGTTCAGGCATTGACAAGGTTTCCATTAAAATAGACTGTTGTATGCAAATGAAATAATCTTTGCAAATAAAATTGTTTATCGCTGCTGAACATTCTCAAGAACTATACTAGCACTAGCAGCACTATACCCATACTTACCTCCAATGTTCCCCAATTGCTTCTAAAAGTCTCTAACAATTTCTCTCCAGTACGTGTACATTTGTATATAAAATTATATAAAACGTATCTGTGTATAGAGTGTCCCAAAACATATAATATTAATGTGAGCTTTTATTTCTGTTCGTTCTCTTCTAAGAGAGCATTTAGTTTGTGTTTATTATAGACTTTATCCATTTTAATATTGTTTTTAACCTGTCGATATCCTTTCACGCCCTTAACAATTCAAACCAAACTTATTGCTAATCATGCAACACATTGAAAGGTTTGTATGGGAACCGCAACACACTTTAACGTACACCTAATTATTAATGGATAAAATACGGAATAGAAAGCAAACACTGGCAAATGAAATTATCAAATGCTTTTTTCCCCTTATGACAGGACAATTTCCAATAATATTTCCAGTGCTCATCAGGCATGCGCTTTTGTGATAGAGAGAAAAGATTCTTTATATTCGTTTTGCCAGGATTTCTTTTTTGCAAATTCCTGGGTATTACATTACTAACCCACAGATGGATTCATGCAATAAACGGGCAGTAGCAGCAATCGTGCAGCAACAGGCAACAGGCTAAATACAAATACTTTTCATTTACGACTAACAATTAATTCCCACATATTCTGTTGCATCATTTTAAATTGTCAACGTTTTTTTTTTTTATATTCTTTTAGGTTTTAGTTTGAATATGAATGAAGTTGTGTGTTTCTTCTGTCATTGTACAGTACAGTGTCAAGTATCAAGTGTCAAGTAGAAATTCAACTTTTCGGTTGATTTCCTGAAAAAAAATCTCGTAATTAAAATCTTAAATATTCAATATGAAAATAAATTTTTGTTTTTTTTTTGGATTTTATTGTAATATTATTGGATTAATTAAACGATTGATGACGTTAATGCTTATACGTCATACTTTCACTATTTTCACTAGGATGAAATGATGGATGAAATGTTACTCAACTTATGTAGAAGTTTTCATTCGATTTGCAGATATGGATTTGGTACTAAGAGCCGATACTTACACAAAATATTCTATTGTTATTAGATAATCTTATTTGTGCAAGAGTCCAAATTATTAAAATTACAAAGATTTTTAACAAGGTTGACTTTACGTCTCATATGCTATTTTTTTTTTTTTTGATATTCTGTTCGGTGTAGCGAAGAGGAACTCTCCTAATTGGATTGGATTGGATTGGTTTTGTTATTGTATTTTTTTTGTTGTTGTTGATGTTATCTCGTCTTGAATTATTTTTGGTGTTGATTGAATCCTTATATATTTTTATAATTCGATAACCATGATAAGATTTTAATCTGAATTGCCTTGGTTTAATAACCAAGCACTTCAATAACTACACCACGCAATCCTCATTTTATATAAAGTCCAATATACATTTCCTTTTCATTTGTTAGCACTAGAATTAAATCATCCTCTTCTTGTTTATTTTTATTATTTTTCTTCCCCACTTAATTCTATTGACTATTGACCCACTTAAATCTATTGCTTAGAATCTATTGACGCAAAATAAAACTCCCAAGTAAGCTCATAACGGAATTTTAAAATTACATTTAACATCTTAAGTCACGTCCTCTCACGTAAACTCCGAATTTCGAATAAAGTGTTACCATACAACTCTACAATTATATTTGTGCACACAGACAGTGCGACAGAATCGTTGACAAAAAAATGGCTTCTTTTACTTCTAATAATGCCAAGCAGAGATGGACATTATGGCCCGTTCTGGACATATGCAAAACAAAATTTACATTAATTTTACCAGAGCCTAGCTTAGAAAAATCATAGCAGTCTGAGTTAGACTCTTGAAAAAAACTCTTTTTGTTATCATGTAGTAAAGAAATGAAGTCTTATGAATGGATAATATCTTTCAATACATTTGAATTTGAATTTTGAATTTTGTAAAATAAGGAAAGGGGAATTATATAAAGTAATTTGGAAGGCCGGATGTGAAGAGGTAATTCAAAACAGTGACCAACAGCCACAAGTGAAAAATAACATAATTGATCATTACAATCTTTCACTCAGGACAACGACCTTGGTTCTCACACCAGTTATGTTGTGTGAGAAACTTTATTAAGATTTCGTTTTTGTTGAGGAAGTCTAAACTGAGATTTGAACAGTAGCCTCACGTCTAATAAGTCAACACATTATTTATTGGCCTACCTGAAGTGACTCGTAACACAAATTCCGCTTTTGCACGTGACTGATAAATATTGTGGCCAGAGCAAATAGCCAGTGTGTTCTCTATTAATGCTATTCCATCATCTGTGATGCAGGTCAATCCTCTTAATGGTCGACAATCGACCCGAAGTAACACAAATTGAAGTTTTAAAACAAATTCATTTATAACTTCAAATTAATAACGACTGAATTTCATAATCATCGGTTAAGTACGTTAATTCAAAAAATTACACAAATTTTTAACGACTCGTGTAAACTACTTCATGTACCTTCGTTCTTGAAAGTCGCCGAAGTTATAATGATCCCAAGATATGGAAAACGTTAAACTGAAGTTAAATCAATGACAAAATCAGTCATACGGGACTGCTCACAAAACTACGTACACAATTGCCAAGAGCACATTGCACTCTTTTTGAATCGCATGTAAAGAATATATTGCTTCGCATTAAATATGAAGTTGAATATTCTCATTTAAGGAAAATACAAAAAGGAATACAACAAGGTAATGACGCAAAAAGTTATGCAGTTCCAATACATCACATGTTGGCTTTACAAATAAATCAATTTTTGGTTGCCCTATATTTACAGACAGAATGTAGGTGCCGTATGAAAATACAACAAAATATCTTGTTGTGACACTATACTCAAAGTTACGTTTGAACGAGCGTGTTAAAAGAATATAAAATCAAATACTGAATCCTATGTATACCTCTGGGACATAGTTGTGGCAGTGTAATGTTTTCCCAACAAAGTACTCGGATGCATCGTAAAAGATTTACAACGTGATATTGGCGTAAATACAGTTACACAAGATATTGCGAACAATAAAACGAAACACTACATCCGACATGGTCGTCACGTGAATTCAGAAGCCTCATTACTTGCTGATTTCGTTGGTTTGGAATGCCGTCTTTAAAGTAAGCAGCTATCCAGTCTAATTAGAAACTCTCTTCTTGCTTAACAACGAAATAACCTTAGAATTAAATTTAACATTCCAGAGTTAATTGAATGTTTTGAATAAAGTTAATTGTTGGTTGTAATAGCTATTTTTACAATTTTCTTTCAATTATTTTCTATTCCATTTCATGCTCACGTAAGGGTTAAGTCATCTGAATAAATATTTTCTATTCGTATTCGTCCTTAAATATCACTTCCTTTAAAAGACAAATAAAAATAATAATAAAATTTATATTTTATTAGACAAATATATGTACATACATACATACATATGCATAAATATATATATACATATGCATGGGTATAGAAGAGACAGTGTGTATCGATAGATAAATACACATGATAACGGCTATAATAGAGAATGTAAACAAATGTGAACACAATGAGATCTTTTCCATTTAAAATAAAATTTGATTTTCAAAAATAATGCATATCGTATAAGATAGATAAACTGTATCTTAAGAAATCTTTCAATTTGTTTTGATTTCAAACCTTTCACAGATGAATGATTTGAAATATAAGAAGCAAGTATTTGAACGACATCCTATGATATGATCAACATAATAAAACGATGGCGATGAAATCTTTTTAATATTTTAAGTCACTTGAGGTAACAATTTTAATTACAAAATTATCATTGAGAAGTTACACAGTGTTACATGTTAAATACATATGAAACGGTTCATGGATTTCACATTAAAAAAAATTATTTCAATGCTATCGCAAGAAGTGAATTTGCTTTTGATTGAAATCAGAATTATAACGGGCAGATAATTTGTCTTTCTTTATTATAAATGGACAATAAGGTAGAAGTAAGTGTTAAGCTAAAGGGAGGATAATCCTGCCAGTAACTTTTAAAGTTAAGTTTATGTTTGAACTTGCCATGTATGTATACCTATTATTTTCAATATGGCAACTTCAAATATAAACAAAATGAGCAAACATAACAAAAAAAAGACTTTCGTTGTTGCCACTGCGTTTAAAAAAACATGCTTATTTTGGCATATTTTTCAAAAAGTGAACTTTATTTTATCAGACATTTGTAATAACGAGAAAGGTTAAAGTTAAAACTTATATGTTATCTTTTACTAACTAATCCAACGTTAACAGAGAGTTGTAATAACGGCCCTAAGAATAATATGAAGGCACTTTGTGATAGTGCAACATATTTCGTCAATCATCAAAAATACCTATTTTCCTCCTAGAATACATCTAACAGAATTCGTCATTACAACCTTTCAGTCAAGAGAATTTAAACTTGTGTGGTCTGTGTTAATTTCATACATGAGGGACGGAACCTACAAGTCTAAATTCGCCTCTGAATGACAGATTTTTTGCCTTGCAAAAAGATAAGTTCCCTTGATTTTTTGATTCTCCGACGCTGAGTTTGTTTGTGAATACAATATAATCGTAAAAGTGATTTTATTAACAACAATTCTATCAAGATTTAATTTTTTTTATTTATATTTTTGTTTATAACTTTTTGCTATAATTGATGGGGTAAAACAGAAATCCATTATTTCCAACAAAGGCATACGTAATATGTAGCTCGATTTAAGTAAAATTGAATCATGCTAGATGACATTACTAAGGCAAGATTTTGTACTAAAAGCGCAAACTGATAGGGGGGGGGCTAATCAGTTGAAAATTTTAATATTATTTATCATCCTCATAGCATAGCAATCAATCAATGTATGTATGTATAATGTCTGTATGTCTTCCATACATATATTATAGACATGGTTGAATCACATAATACATCTTGATTAAAAAAAACTAAATTCGGTCCTAGCATTTCAACAATTGAATAACAATCCGATCAAAGAGAAATGCATACCAGAATTAGACATAAAGTGGCAACAATTTATTCCAATAGGATAGTGCTGTATTTATGCATTCATTCAATTTTCATTTGACATATCTTTCGAATAAAACTGCATATGAAAGTAAAATTCATGCCCTATGACTTCTTTTATGTTAAAAGATAAAAGATTTGCAAGAAACCTCTCTTTAGCCATGAGACATAAACTCAACAGAATATTTTTATAACCAACGATGCAAAACTGACATGAATTCTTGTGAGAGACATACATACATATTCATTGATGTCTGTCGGTTTGTGTATATTTTGTTGTTGTTCTTTAATGCAAATGCTATTACAGTTGCGTTCTAATCACAACGTCATTGTAAGAATTTTAAAATGTTCCACACTAATGTGGCTTGATTGTAAACCCGCCAATGGTTTAAGTTTAAGAGTGCATCACAAATTTTGAAAATAGAAAATAACCGCCAACTATAAAAACAAACAAAAACAATAAGAGAAAGAGAAAGCGAAAGAGAAAGAGAAAGCGGATAACAAGTTATATACATCACTACGAACATATGTTGTACAGATACTACTGCTAGCAAAATACTCACAGCAATGATGATGACAATGCTGTTGCTGTTGTTGTTGCTGTTGCTGTTACTGTTGCTGTTGCCTTCATGTTGTTTTCGTATCTGGTTTGTTGGTTTTTTCTTGCAACATCATGACGATAATAACTGCAATGATAAAAGGTTTCTCTTGTTGGTTGCTTTTTTTGATTTTTTTTTTCAAGAAATTTTTGTTGTTGTAGTTGCTGATGCATTTTCCTTCACTTGCAGATACGCAAAAAATATGATGTGAATGAAAATGATATGACTGTTGCGCTTATATTTCCACTGCATTTTCTACTTGCCACAATACATTACTTGTTTAGAACAAACCGAAATGTTGTACATTTTTCGTTGTCGCATTAATCAAATTCGTTATGCATACATATATATATATACAGTCAGTGAAAAAAGTCTACCTACACAATTTCACGTTTCTAAAGTTTTAAGAAATTCGTGAGGAAAATTGAAAAAGATTTTATAAGGTTGTTTAAGGCATCTAAAATAAGAAACATTTGTAAGAAAAAAATTTAAAAAAAATAGCATAGAAATTATTGGGGAAAAATATAAAAATTAGTGAGAAAATAATCTACAAACAGCTGTGTATGTAAATTTTTTTCTTGACTGTATATACTGTATATATATATCTGTTATCTGTTTTCTAAAGCTCTTTTACATTTAGTGTATATTACGTACACTGTAAGAAAACTTGGATTAATCTGTACCCAGTCACAGTCTGTTCTTTGGAAAATATGTGTGTACAATCCAAAAATTTTTATTTTTAAAAATAATTGAGACTTTGAAATCCGATTGACAATGCCAATTATATTAAAGTGGTCACGAGGACATATTAATCAATTTGGTTATCGACGAATCGATTTAATGCCACACTTATAATGCTTATGAGAGCAAAATATGAACATAAACATCATCAAAGTGCAAAATCATTGAAACTTCTACCAGCACAATGAAAATTTTAAAACTAAATTTACATACACACGTGCATATCGTGTTTTCGAATAAGAATATTGCCATAATCCCTACAGATCTGAAGCAAATCCTAAATGATCGTAAAGATACAATGGCTCTATAAGGAACAGTGATCTAATTATAATTTTTTTTTTTGTGTTGCCAATGATATCTCTTACACATATTCAGTATACATCAAATCGATGATGAATTATGTACAACAAAATAATGATTAGCGAAAAGCATTAATTTTTGTTTTCATTTAAAGAAAAGTGTTGGAGAGTCCGTCGCATCGGTGATCATGCCCTATAGAAAGCAACATACAGAACATGGTTTCAACGGTTCAGAAATAACAATTTTGATGTAAGAACTGAAGAACGCGGAAATTTAAAAATGCCGAATTGTATGGAAATATATTTTTGAGTGCGAATTGTTCGCAGAAATGTTCAAAGTTAACATATGAATTGAATGACAAAGAGATGAAAAATCGAAATTTTTCTTCCAAACAGTGATAAGAAATCAAAGTTGCATCGAATTGTTGCTGACGATGAAAAATTGATTTGCTTTCAAAATCCAAAACTAAGGCAGCAAAACCAGATTGATTCTGCAAGAAGACAATATTGTGTGTCTAGAGGCACCAGAAATGTGTGGTGTACCTCCAGTTCCCCATACATGCTACCCACAATAAATGAACAATTGATCGAAAAAGACCGGAATGGTCTGGAAAAGACAGTAAGGAAATTTTGCAACATGATAATGCACCTGCACATAAAGCATTACCGGTTCAGAATACAAGTATTTATCAGAATTGGCTGCTTTCTCACTGCTATATGTTTTTATCCATGGAGCACACATTGACTTTACAGCACTTTAATTACTTTGACGAAGACGAAAACTGGTTTACTAATGGGTTTGTTTCAAAAAACCAACTGTTTTATTGGCGTAGAATTCACAAATTGCTAGAAAGATGGCAAAAATGTTTAGTTAACCATGGCCAATACTTTGATTGAATTGTTTTTTATTTTCTCATTAAAAACTTTCGCAAAAAGCGCTCCTTTCATGCCGGTACATTTTGTATGACCGGCCAGACATCAAAAACGAAATATGAAAAAAATATTTCTTCGGTGGCTTCCGCTCAGCAGATTTCTGGCAAAAGCTCTGTCGTTCGGAGTCGACTTTAAACTGTAGGTCCCACCACTCTGGATATAAAATTAACATACACAACATTAGTGGTGTGAGAAGCTAGACCGTAATCCTGACTGAAGGGTTGTAATGGCCAATTATGTATGCATGTATATATACATATAGACACACACATACATATAAACATATAGTTATAGACATAATATTTCGAATATTTCCGAAATTATTGAATGTTTCGAATAAAATTAATGCGTATTCAATTATGTTTTCATTTATGCAAGCCTTTAATCTGTTTATGTTGAATTAAGCCTGTTTTAATTGTGTTAAACACCTTAATGACCAAACTAAATTTGAGGGAACTAAGACCTTTTGAGGAAAATAAGGTTTGCATACATAAAATCGTTAAACTTTTTTCTGTTCTTACCTTAGCAGCGAATTATGTAAACTTGATCACGAGAAGTTTCTTTCGTTACCTTCAAAACTGTTGAAGGCTGCAACATGAAGTCTTTTCTAAAAAGTGAATTAAGTTGAAGCTCATCTTGATTAGGATCAGTTTCTTTATACGAAAGCAGCTTCAATAAGATGAAACAAACGATGAAATTCAAATGAAAATATGCAGATCAATACGTCTGTATGTGCATTTGCATTTAATTTATAAGCATTTATTTAATATTCATTTACATTATGAATGCACATTTAAACAATTCCTTCTTCATTCCTTCCTCCTCACCCTTTCATGAAGCGTATGTTTTATCATTCATGCAAACATGAATAGCAAACAAAACGTGGCAACTGACGACAAAGTTTCAAATATGATTGACAAGATACCAACATATGAATATCCTTTTACAAATACTAACTTATATTTGTTTATTTTTTTTTTTTTTATAAAAAGAAAACTTCTTTTTTTTCTTACTCACATAATAAATGATTCTGTTCGTTCAAAATGCGAATGTATAAGATGTTTGTAAGAATATTTTGCGTCAATGGAGGGAGGATAGTACTCGTATGGTGAGTAAAAACATAATTTTTTCGTTTTACATATAAACAAACAGAAAACACCTATACATACCAGTTTCTACTTACTGTCAACATAGAAGAAATAACAAGAAAGAGCATATGCACCTGTTAACATAAATGTAAACATTACGTCGTAATGTTCTGAACACATTCAAGACTACAGACTACTGTTTATATGACTGCCGACGTCGTTAGCAGCAAAAGCTATCAAGTAAACAGCTGTTTAATTATTTTCAAGATATAAATAAGATAATAACATGATATAAACAGCAGATCTGTAATTTTTGACATTTAGAAACACAATACAGTTATTTCTTTTATCACTGGTCGCAGAAAAAGTATCTACGTTTATTTTATTTTTTTTGTAGGCATTCTTTAAGTCGCCGTAGTCTAGTAGGTAGTGTGTTGGCTTATTAGACGAGAGGCCAGGGTTCGAATCCCCGGTCAGACATCAAAAACGAAATATAAAAAAAATATTTCTTCGGCGGTTTCCCCTCAGCAGATTTCTGGCAAAAACTCTGAGAGTAAATAAAATTGCCATGAAAAGTTTCTCAAAAAAATCTGTCGTTCGGAGTCGACTTTAAACTGTAGGTCCCGCCACTCATGTATAAAATTAGCACACACAACATAAGTGGTGTGAGAAGCTATTCCGTAATCCTGACTGAATGTATTCTTTATTTATGTATTCTTTAACATCAAGTCGTATAATTACGATATGATGCCGTGAGTATAATCAGACAGGTTAGTGGCCTGTAGCCTTGAACACATCAGATTGATAGAGTTTCATACGATATGAACATTTATTTATTTTAATATAACTTTTTCCTCTTTCACATCTCTCACGTACTCTTGTACACACATTTCATACACTGTAAATAATTGCTTATTTTAATAAGAAAAAATTTTTATGCGAATACTTTTATAGTCAAACAAAATAGAATTCAATTGCCGAGTGCATAGTAAAAAGCTGCAAATGAAATATCATTAGTACATTACAACGGCAAAGCGGGAGGAAACCACTACTCATTCGAAAGCACTCACCCTATTTCGGAGCTTGATCGTAAGAGAGAGTTACTTCTCTTTTGATCACACTCGCCTCATTTGGATGTTTGATCTTACGAGTCATTCATTGGGTATAGCACTCTCAAGGTCCACAACAATGGTGGTGTACGTCCCGAAGAGTCTGTCAAAAGCGCCCCTTAACGGAAACTCGTCGTGGACAAACATAACTACGTCGCAATAGGAGTAGCGCGACGTCTCCATTAGGAGACGAATGACATTCATCTTGAGGTGCAGATTCTAAGCCATGGATATCGTTTTCGAATGTGATTATGACCCTAAGCTTACCGATAGAAAAGTCTTGGCCAGCTGCCCAAGTTGTTTGAGTGAAAAAATCAAATTCGAATTTTTTGATGACACACTATTTTGAATTTTACGTGCTGAAGTTATTCATCTTGTTTATTTGTGCAATTTCCTAATAAGTTTATTACTCTCTGGAATCTATTGTTCAATTGTTATTCTCCTCTTTTCTATCGTTTGTTTTTGTCAACGTAGTCTTTGTTTATTCCTTTTCCATAATATTTGTTTGTTTGTTTTTCTTGTTCTTTCTTTGCAACAATGTTTACATACATAAATATATTATACATACTTTTTTTAATCCTACTTTTTTCTTTAAGGACCACAAAATTTCCCATCGTTTTTATCGTTTTTTATTCTGTTGCAGTTTCAATAATCAGAAATTATTGACCTATTGCAGTTGTTTCTAGAGAGTGGTTGCTTATAGCATGTATTGCGTGTAGTAGTGAGAACTCTATTCATGATTAAGTCCTACTGATATTCTCTTTGCACTCTGGGGAACAGCAGAGGATTTGAATTAATTAATAAATAATATAATTAATAAATAATTACGATTAATTTTATAAATTGAAAACCATAATAAGCATGGAAAATCTGCTTAAACTGCAAACGAGCAAACTCATCGCAGTTATTGGAGTTATTACTGGATATTGTACACCGTGCTCATGAGCGTCAAATTTTTATTCGAATCAGGTAGTTATTGGCACTGTATAAAGTCATAGGAGCCTGAGCTATTCAAATTTAGAATCAACAGATAAGGAAGCAAATCATAGCTTTAATCTTGGAATTGGAATACTTTTGTTAATCCAAAATTTTAAATTTGTGTTCTCGAGTATTCCGTTTCATGAAAATATCGATAATTTACATGGACGTATACGATATATTATAGTTGATCTCATTATTTCTCAATCTAGCCTAGATCCAGATTATATGGCCACGATAAAATTCTTTCTTAGCCGTATTTTTATCACTCTAAAGAAAATCCAGTTTCGCCAACGTCTATAAGCTTCTCTAGGCGTTAGCAGGTCTATCGCAACAGAGCCTGCCGACTGCCATAGCAAATATGTATCACCTTAATGTGTTGTCCGTAAATAATTTGCGCCCCATTGTAGTAACGTTTTATTGAATGTCAAACATAATATTTTTACAATAAAAACTAACATGTTTACATACTCATACATTGACATGTTCATTCTACAACTCCATGCATGAAGCACATACACATACAATCATAAACATATACCCGAACACAACAACGTACATGTATCACCACAATATTTATTTGTTTTAATATCCTTCTCTGTGGAAGTCATGTAATTGTAGATATGAATGTGTACGTGTGCTTATGTGCGCAAGTGAGGTGATGGCTGTTGCAAGAAAATTTGTTCAGGACACGTATGTGTACATACACATATGTTGATATTATTCTATTCACTACTCTCTTTGTTTTTTGTACAATGAAATGTACGCTGATTGAATGATGGAATGAATGACTGGTAGTGAGTACATACATACATACACATACATACTTACTCATGTTTGGCTTTGTCTTTGTTGTTATTGGAAACGTTTCGTTTTTGTCGCATTTTTAGTTGAATGAGTGAAAGAAATTCTTTTTCATCAGTTATCAACAGGAAATGTTTTCGGTGTTTTGTTCTTGCCAAGCTTCATTCACGTATTCATTATGCATTTATTCACTCATTAGTTTTCTTATGATAAAATCATCTTTCATTTCAAATTAACAAAATTCCCATACGTTTGGTACTTAATTGCTCCTTCAAACTAATTAACATTGATTTTTTGATCCAATATTGGAAAGCTTATTGGATTTATCGTTTATCTTTGGGAGTTCAACTCAAGCTTCTTTAAAAATGAAATCAGGGCTACTTTTCGTCGAGATGGTAGATAGACGGTAGCAAGAAGCAAGCCCTTGAAAAAGGAAATTGACGTTGTTCTGGGAGTCGTTTTTAGCTTACGATAGCTGGCTATCACCAGTGTGAATATGTGAACGCCAAGAGGTGCTCGCAAAAGGCTTTACTGGCTCTATTCAGTAAAATATTACTGAAACACGTTAATGTTTAAACATAAAGTATCTGTAAACGAAGTGGTGAAAAAAAATATCGAATGTTAGAATATTTATCGATAGAGTACTTTTAGCTAACCATTTTGACTTTGTTTTAGACTAGAATGTAACGTCAATCTCTGAAAAAGTCACGTTCATAAATTTGATAATTGCCACCCTACACTTGGCAACCTACAGAGCAAGAGCTAGGTTGTGGTTGCAGATATATTTAAAGTATGGTATTGTTTACCGATATCAGGGTTTCTGAATCTTATAATATTCTGGACTTAAGCACCCAATGTATTGTTCATCAGAACCTACATATTTATTAAGTTTGTATTCCTAATATCCGATACAATAAATACTTAATTTCCTTTGAAATACTTCCGGAAATAATATATTGAGCATGAAAAAGGCTTTCAGCATGCAATTTTAATTCTATCGCAGCTAGATTTTATATAATTTCCCTTTGGAGGCGGGAAAACTTTGATCTTTGAAAAAAGAATTGTCGAAAAGATAGTGTTAAAGGAGCATATATTATACAAAACTACTCTGAGAACAACTGCGAGTGTAGAGATTTTGTAACTACACCAACCGTAACGTGTTACGTGCGACTAGAAGGTTCAAAGAATATTTTTTTATTTGAGGGCACTTTACGACGCTGAATTTTCGTTGGATGAGAAATGATGCTAACAAAAATAACGCAATTTTTGACCACCAACTCTTTACCAAAAGTTTATGTAAGTTTCGTCTTTAGTCTTGAGAGATTCCAAAAACTGTTGCTCAGCTCAATCCAACAAAAGTTCCTGAAACTAAAAAAATCGAAGGAAAATCAGTAGATAAAATGATAACTGAGTGATAAGTAATAACAAAAGTGTTATGAAAGCGGGCAGTCTTACAAGTCCATACAACGTACTCAGAATTCTTTCAAAAATTATAACGGAATTAATGTCAATTTCAAAAACCAGCCCGCATAATAAGTTGTTCATCAATTTGTCTTTAGAAAAATATTCAGCATTACACTATGCGACAAAATAAAAAAAATTAAATACACCCGAGTAACTACCTAGCCTATGTTGTTCAGTTAGTTCAGTAGAATTCAAAATAATTTTTTCATATTTCTCGAACCCTCCAAACTTGTTTTATTTGACAAAAATTGTTTTGTTTTTGGACTTTACGCTGAAATTTATTGATTACACAAACATTTCTGAATCAATGTCCAAAATTTAAACCTTATTGGAAAGGAGAGGGATGGACCTTTCAAACGATATACGGACATATATTATTCGACTTAATAGGCTATGAGATTTGATGAGGTAAACTTAACAATTGCGAATTTTTTTCATATTTTTTCAAGTTTGTTCGTCCATAGTAGCAAACTTTAATTGAAAATACGAAATAAGTAATGACATTTCTGTAAGTGCATTATCTTGTGAAGAGATTGGCATTTCGTTTGTTCAAACCGGATAAAAATTATTATTTAAAGAGTCTAACAGTCGAGTTATATATTTCATATATTTTGTCTTATCAAATGAACTTTTCGTTCAAAAATTTTCATAATTTTTGTGGAATTTTGATTGTTTACCGGGAAATGTGTCAATTTAACATTTGAGAGACTACCAGAAGTTGGGCTATGTTTGCACAAAGGGAAGTAATAATATTTGCAAAAAACACAAATATTAGCCGACATCTGGTAGTCGTGCAAACGTGAAATGGACGCATTTTGTGGTAAACAATCAAGACCCATCAAGAATTCTGAAAATTTTGATCTGAAAGTTCATTTGATAAGATCACATATACCAAAAAAATATAACGCAATTGTTTTACTATTTAAATAGTAAATACTGCAATTTTTGTTCGATTTGATCAAAAGAAATGTTTTTGTCAAATAAAACAAGCTTGGAGGGTCGATAAATATAAAAAAAAGTATTTTTGGGTTCCACTCAACCTAGTGAACAACTTAGACTATGAAATTACTCGGATGTATTTTCACTGTCGCACCGTATTATTAATCACACCAAAAGAACAGTCAGAAAAAGTTCCAGGGTTTGGAATTGAATTTAAATTTAAATTGAAGAAAATCGTCGTCAAAGCAGAGCTTAGATAATATGCAGATAAATATTTGTAGAAACTCACGTTCTTCACGAATTCACAAAAATTCTGAATTTCCGCTGCCCATTTACCTTACCAAAAGGGTCACTACAAATTAATTTTAATATTTTATAGCTTTTAAGAGTTGATCACATTTCGTTATTTTTATATTGAATTAAAGATTTAATAAATGAAAGACTTATTAACACAAGTTTTCAAATTATTTTATTTTATTCACATACATACATACATAATTGGCCATTACAACCCTTCAGTCAGGATTACGACCCAGCTTCTCACACCACTTATGCTGTGTGTGTTAATTTTTACATGAGTGGCGGCACCTACAGTTTAAAGTCGACTCCGAACGACAGATTTTTTTTGAGAAGCTTTTCATGGCAATTTTATTTACTACTCTCAGAGTTTTTGCCAGAAATCTGCTGAGAGGAAGTCGCCGAAGAAATATTTTTTTCATATTTCGTTTTTGATGACTGACCGGGGATACGAACCCTGGCCTTTCGTCTAATAAGCCAACACACTACCTACTAGACTACGGCGACCACATACATACATATACATATAATAAATTCGATAAATAGTGACCGTTTGCCATGAGCATAAATGTCTTATTTTGTATTACGTCTGATCACCTCTCCTGCCATAAACTGATGACATATTATGTTCGTATCTCACAGGTCGATATCAAATTGTATATTATAATGGAACATATTCTGAAAGCCGTGATGTTAGTAGAGGTATCCCACAGGGTTCAGTGATTGGACCTCTATTATTCTATTATATAAACTCTACTGGGCTAAAAACAATGAACTTTGTATCAATCCCATAAAATCAAAGTTAATTTTAATAGATGAAGTAAAAGAAAGATGATATACTGATGATATTCAAATTAAAATGAATTTGTGAGCTGTTCAAAAAACTTAGGAGTAAATTTTAATAATAAACTGACCTGGTCCAATCATATTGCTTCTGCAGTAGGTAAAATTTATGGCATGTTAAGAAATCTTTGGGCTGTAAAATGTTCAACACCTTTTAAAAGGTGTTCTTTTATATGAATGCGTAATATATGCGAATTGTGATTCAAATGATTTGCGGAAATTGAAAGTTGCATGTAATAATATTGCAAGATATATCTTCAATTGTACCAAATTTCCGATATGTGTTTCGAAAATCTTTTGAAGTTTAAAAGTTTGATATTTCTGCATAAAATAATTTATACTGCACAACCGACTTACCTGTATGGAACGATATGCTTCGGCAGATCGTCTAGAGGACTGGTATTGATTCAACAAAAATATAAAATTGCTTTTTCTGAGCGTCATTTCTTTATTTACTGCACTCGACTTTCGAACCAACAACAACAACAAGTTTAAAATTGAACTATTGAAATATTTTCGTTAATGACGAGTTAAAATATTGTATAAAATCCAATTAATGCTTTAAATTATTTGTAATATTTTTTTTTATTTTCTTCAAATTCTTTTTTATTTTCACTTGATTTATATTTAATTATTACATTATGCATAAATTTATTGTATTTGTATTTAATCATTAGCACTTTAATTTATAAGATTTCTATCTTGTTGTGCTAAATTTAAAAATAAAATAAAATATTTAACTTTTTATGGTATTTGGTTTTTTATTTATTTAATTAGAATTGTTTTATTATTATTATCTATTTATTTAGTTTTTATTGTTTAATCAGTTTCTGTTGACAAATTTGTTACATAAAATAAAAAAACAAAATTCAAATATCACTTTGAAATATAAAATTGTTGACATAAATTATTATCCAGTCGTTCCTTTAGGTATTCATTTGTTAGGAAATGAAAAAATTGTGATGCGTCCTTTTCATGATACTGTAATGAAATGAAATAAGAAATTAAAAACAATAATAAAATATCACCACGCTGAAACATACTAATATTTTAGGTTTTACAAAAGAGAAAACAAAATAGCGTTCTCATAATTACAAAAACTTGGTACTTTCCTGTTTGTCGGAACCACAATTTCTGTTATCAGATCTAACGATTAAGTCAACAAAAAGAACTTGTTGTTCGAATTATCGGAAAGTACTGTATTACTAAGAGATTTAATGAAGTGATTGGATAAACTAATTAATTTACTAAAGTTCTAAAGCAATAGTTTTTAGATTTTGTTGGTTTACAAATCATTTTCAAATTTCAAATTTCAAAATGTTTTTATTTATTTATGAATTGTAACACACTTACAAATTACAGACCAGAGTCTCTGGTTTTAGAATGATTATGAAATCATTACCAATCATAATTTTCTTAAAGAATTCATTTGCCGTGTATAAAGCTTAAACACTTTAATAAGAACTTAACAAGTTTCTCTTATTTATTGTAAGTGAATTCTAAGCAGGGTGTTAAGTTAAGTCAATTAAGTTTATTATAGCGTTATTGTTTACTTTAAGCAAAATATAATACAAATGTTAATTAAATAAATGTATTATTTAATTCGTTACTTACTTTATCAGTTTTTCATTGGTCCATTCAGAGTTTTAAAAGAAAGCATTTAAAAAATGTTGATTATTTATTATTATTTTATTTTTATTAAATATTTGTTTTTCTGCTTTTGTTTGTTTTGTTTTTGTTTTGTTACTAAAATGCATAAACTATAAATATTCTTTTAAATACAATAGATTTCGAGTTTTGTTCTATTTTTTGTTTCTTTTCTTTTCTTTTAATATTATATTATTATATTATTATTATATATTTGTAATCAATAATAACTACGTTTATAAAAAAATTACAAGATAGTTTTAAGCAAACGTTTAAAGACAACTTTACAAATATTTTCAAATCAAATAACGTTACAATATAAAATACAAATAAATTTTAAATTTTGTATATGTATATGATCGTATATTAAATATTATTTTTTATATCGTTAATTTATATTTTCTTATCAGGGTTTTCGTTTCTTATTTGAATATTATCCTTAAAAATTAACATCAATTGTGCACAGGATACAATTTGAAATTTTTAAGAATACATTTATAAATTATAACATAAATTTTTTTTAAATTTTTTCTTTTACTTAATAAATGTAATTATTTAATTCGTTACTTACTTTATCGTTTTCATTGGTCCATTCAGAGTTTTAAAAGAAAGCATTTAAAAATGTTGATTATTATATTATTTATTATTATTTTTATTTATTAAATATTTTGTTTTTCTGCTTTTGTTTGTTTTGTTTTTGTTTTGTTACTAAAATGCATAAACTATAAAATTCTTTTAAATACAATAGATTTCGAGTTTTGTTCTATTTTTTGTTTCTTTTCTTTTCTTTTAATATTATAATTATTATTAAATATTTGTCATCAATAATAACTACGTTTATAAAAAAAATTACAAGATAGTTTTTAAGCAAACGTTTAAAGAACAACTTTACAAATATTTTCAAATCAAATAACGTTACAATATAAAATACAAATAAATATTTAAATATTGTATATATATGATCGTATATTAAATATATATTTTTTATATCGTTATTTATATTTTCTTATCAGGGTTTTCGTTCCTTATTTCGAATATTACTTAAAAATTACATCAATTGTGCACAGGATACAATTTGAATTTATTAAGAATACATTTATAAAATTATACATAAATTTTTTAAATTTTTTCTTTTACATTATGTTCTACAAATAAAAGGAGGGAATTAATATACTATTACTATAAAGGGATATCTAGGCAATCTAAAAACATTATACGTAATATTAATAATAGGACGCATAAAATAGTTTTAATTAAAACGGAATGATATCTTTATAACAAAAATTAATTTTCTTTCTTTTAAATAATAAAAATAAAAAAATACATTTAAAATAAAATAAAATATTATTCGATTTAATGAGATTTTATTATTTATTTTTTTAATAATTTTATAATTAATTAATATTTAATGTGATCAATTAAGATAAAAAAATTTTCGAAGAGAGGCCACTTGGCTAATGATGATGTGTTTTGGGATTTATTTTTTGAGAGAATTCTTCTATAAAAAAGAAATATAAAAATTAAGAAAATAAATATTAAAAAACAAAATAAAAACATATGCAAAGTTATAATTTAATGTCTTAATTTTGTTTACACGGGTTTTTTTTAACGTTTAAATTATTATTAAGCCAAACAAATATTTTATTTAAACGAATAAATGAAATTTTGTTTTGCTATACAAAACAGTAGCATTTAAGGATTTTCTTCCAGTTTTACAAAAACATGTTTTCTTTTTTGCTCTTTTTTTCTTTGTCAATTTCAATGCATAAAATTAAAATTTAAAAAAAAAAATTATCACTTTTCAGTTGCAATACAAAACAATAAAAATTGAACAATTAAATGAAATTAACATTTAATCGATAGAAAAAATATGCAAGTCGATGTAGAACATTAAAAAACAAAAAAAAATTATAATAATAATAATAAAAATTAAATAAATATGTA